>JAOXYD010203864.1:0-21497 GCA_028565735.1 Pinacopodium congolense
AAGTAACAAGGATAGTAGGGAGGAAGTTTGGGAGGTGAGCTAAAAAGTTAAAGAACCTAAAAGGGGAAAGTCTTTTGGGGTTAACCTCTATCCCCAAGTATTGAAAAACCAAGAAAGCAAGCAATTCCATCTCTTCCCTCAAACGAAAAGCAAAAGAAAAGGCCAAAATTGGACAAGCCAGACAAAAGGCTTTTGACAAGAGGTAAAAAGAAAAGAAGACTCAAATCCCAACGTAAACGGAAAAAACAGATCCCCACACACAGGTGGATAATGACTGGTATGTGAATATGAAGCAGTTAGTAAAAAGCAGAAATACGAGCAACTGAAAGCGAGGATCCCAAAAGAGGACAGACCTTCACTAATTTGGTGCGCGGTCTTGGGAATGTCGCCGTGAGTTCGCTCCTCATTATTTTTATTGTCTGTTAAAGGCAGAGAGCCCCTAACTCCTCGTTCCAAATTCACCTGATCATTCATAGCTGATTGCTCTTGACCTTCTTCTCTTTCGCTAACCAAGAGCGGAACGCTTACTATCCCATCATCTAAATTTGTTGCAGCTGGCATTGTCTATTACTCATTATATAATAGTAATCTTAGCACAACTTAGAATCAGATTCAAAACCAAACAAGTCAAACTTCAACAAAAACACTTTTAACTTTTTATGTGAACCGTCGCTAATTTGTTCCTACCTCTGTCGTCCAATTGGGTGAGTGGGGTTCGCTGTTCTGATCGTATCCGATTATGAAAACGATAAATGCCAAGTGACTGTTGACTTGAACGTGGCCTAGCCTTTTGCCTCTCTCTTCAATTATAAGCTGTTAGATTCCATTTTATGCTAGAATTTGTGGAGATGATGAAACATAGGTAGGTATAGATACCAAAGAAGTTGTCAAAGCCATGTGATATCAAAGTAGAAAATTTGCCAATAAGCAAGAAAATAACAAAAACCAAGACTTCCATTGCAAAATGCGATAAACGTTTCATTTTTCATTAAAAAGAAGTAAACGAGTGCTTTCCTTCTTCTAAAGTGGTGAGCCCCACTGCTGAAACTATCTTCATTCTATGTGGTAGCAGGTTAGCTGATGTTCGCCCAACATGCTTGACTTAGTATTATTAATACATCTATCGCCATACCATGATATTGAAAACTACGCTTCTTACCAAAAAGAAAATATGTCACGGGTTGCTTGGTCGAGGTTATGGTTTTAATTTTTTAAATATAAAATTTAATAAAACTAATACATAAAATATATATAAATTGATAAAAAATTTTATATTAATTTTTTTATTTAAAAAATAAAAAACAAAACACTGATCCTTAATTATTAGTAATTTTATTTAGATTCCCGTGGCTGTTTTTCTCGCGTAGCACGTTTATTATTTGGATTACTTTCCACTGCGGCTAGTTGTTAACGTGCACGCTAAAGTTGGCTTCTCCACCAGCCTTCTAAGTGCCAAGGGTGACACATACATATACATATGCTTTTAAGATGAAGAGTGGTTGTCAAAAGATACTTTGGAATTTAATAATCGCAGGGGTCACGCGACTTACAACTCACAAGTCACAACCGATCACAGCTAACCTAAAAATTATTGGGAAATTTGATGCCTTCACAATTTAACCACAAACCGACAGATCCAGCCGACCTCAGCTCCGCAGGAAATTATCATCGTGATCATTCTTGCCATCGTCGTCATCGTTGCCATCTTGACTATAACCATCATTCTTTAATTATTTTTATAATGAGTAATCTAATATTTAATTATTTAGAATGAGTAAAATTTAATATATAATCTCATCTGGTTTTGATAAGATAATCTATTTAAAAACAATGTGTAATTGTATAAAATAAGTCGTTAAGATAATCATTATTTAATAACTGTAATTAAAGTTTATAACTATTGAAAATTTGTTAATAATCATAACTTTAGTACTGTATAGTTAAAACATGTATTACTTAAAGGATCGTTTAGTTCGATTTTTTATTCTTATCTTTTATTTTTGTCTTTATATTTTTTTACTAGTTTTGTGTATTTTTTAAGTTTTTGTGTTGTTTTTTTCAATTCCTGTGTTTTATTAGTTTGTTGATTTTTTTCAGTTTTTATACTTTTGTTTTCAGTTTTGTGTATAGAAAAACAAAATTAAAAAATAATCCAAACATTCCGTAAGAAAGCCTTATTTTAATTTATTTCATATTATATAAATAACTAATATGAATTAAAGGGTTAATAAAATAAAATTATATGAAAATTTTACGTATTATCTTTCATTTTACTAATCCTTTTATGTATATTTATAAATAATAATTTTCGTTTAGCTTGTGATGTAGGTAATTCTTTAAAATCATTAAATTTATATGAGACTTGATTATACGGATAAAAATTTTAGATATAATATTGAGTACTACATTACATAAGGTAATAAATCATTGCTAGTTCAACTTTTGTGTATCAAGCACATCTAAAATAAAAGGAAAATGGTTTTTATTAAAACTCGTTGGAGAGGATTCAAATTCTATAGCATCTCTTGTTAAGTTTGTATTGTTACTGGTTGTAGTTTTTTATTGTGATGTTTATACTTTTATACTAGTTTTGTGTATTTTTTTAATTTTATAATGCTTTTTTCAATTTCTATATTATATTAGTATGTTGTTTTTTTTATGTACTTTTTTTTAATTTTTGTATTTAGAAAAATAAGAAACTAAAATAGGAAGCCGAAGCTATATAAAATAAGCCCTAAGATTATAAACTTGTTCTAAGTGAATCTCAATTTTTTGTTTTAAGAACATACTATTCAATATGTGTGATCCTTAGGTTTCAAGATATCTCATTTCTTAGTTAAAAATCCAAACCTTTTGGTTTTTGAGAGAAGCACTTAGAAACATAAATAACTCAATATAATTGTCTAAGTGCATATATAATGTGTTTAAAATATTTAATATTTAGGATATTTGATACTTATGAAATATTAAAGATATCAATTATTATATGTATGCGTTGATATTTAACTTCATTATATGGATTTTCACTTCAATTTAACAAGAATAAAAGTTAGTCTAATTAAGTTATTTTACTTTAAAAGGTATTATTTTGAGTTGGAAAGGTTTCAACATACCATCAATTACTAATCAACCTATTATGCATTTTTCATTTAGTAAAAATGATTATTTGAATCAATAATTCTTTAATAAACTTAGTATAGTTCCTTTTATTGTTCAAACATTAATATATTATGGAACATGGGACCCATTTAACACAAAAAAAAAATCTAAGGGCATATTTAGTTGGATTGTGAATTTTAGTTTTTTGTTGTGATTGTTGTGATTGTTGTATTGGTTATTGTGTTTTCTTTTTCGATTTCTATATTGTATTAGTGTGTTTTCTTTATCGATTTTTATATTTAGAAAAACAAAAAACCAAAACCAAAAACTAAAGTGTAACTAAACATACCATAAGGTTTCATCAAAGATCTGACTATAAGGTTTCATTAAAGATCTAACTATGTATTTTCTCAATTCCTCTTACATATGATAATAATTGAGATGAAAATTATGAGGTTTGAGCAATTGTTAAATAAATAAAATCATATAGAATTCTCTCTCTAAACTTCTATCCAACAATAACATGATCATCATATAGATATGGTATAAGATAATTAAGCAATTGGCTTAGTATATGATGAGGGATTTTTTTTTTTGAAAATTACATGAGGGATTGTTGATTTATACTCTACAACTAATCGATTGGTTTATACATATACACAAGCAATTAACCTTTTGAGATTTTTTTCAAATGAGTGACAAATTTTTAAAAATTTTTAAATGAGTGACCTACCTTTAAAAAGTCCATCAATTAAAGTAAAATCTTTAATGTTAACATCCACATGTATACCTTTCCATCTTTAAAATTTTTTCAATTCAGTGATTAACCTTTTAAAAAATTTTCAATTCATTAGTAACCTTTTAAAAAATTTTAATTAGGTCAAAATTATTTTTCTTATAAAAAATAACAGGTAATTAATACACCAATATTTTATTAGAAAGTATTGTATAACGACTTTTAAGTTTAATTGACAAATATATAATTTATTTCTTCAAAATATTAAAAACTATTTATTAAACTAGAATAATTATCAATTATATTTTTTATTATAAATAATTTTACGATTATATTATAAAATTATATTTTCAATAATATAATGTTCAATTATTCAAAAATATTTACAATTGAATATTTTCAACTACAAATAATTTTTGAATTATATTGAAATTATTCAAATATATTTTAAAACTATAAATATATTAAAATTTTTGTAATTGAATTTTTTAGTGAAATTTTTTTAATAATATTATTTAAAATTATTTAATATATTTTCAATAGAATAATTTATATTTGAATAATTTCAATATAATTTAATAATTATTTATAATTAAAATATTCAATTGTAAATTATTTTTAAATAAATAAAAATTATTTTATTGAAAATATAACTTTTACAATATAATTATAAAATTATTTATAATTAAAAATTATTCTATTTCAATAAATGATTTCAGTCTTTTGAAGAAATAAGTTATATATTTGTTAACTAAACTTAGAAATCGTTATACAATACTTCTTAAGAAAATATTGTGTATTAATCACTTGTTATTTTTATAAGAAAAAAACTAAATTTAATCTGAATGAAAATTTTTAAAAAGTTACTCACTAAATTGAAAATTTTTTTAAAGGTTGATCACTAGATTGAAAATATTTAAAAGGCTTATCACTAAATTGAAAATTTTTAAAAGTAGAGGGGTATACATATGAATGCTAACTTGGCACTTTTGTTATGTAGATGGCCACATAGCAAGTTCGTTTGCCACGAACCTAATGATGCTAAAGTTTTTACCTTAATTAATAGAAAATTTAAAGGTTGGACACTTAATTAAAGAATTTTAAAGGTTTATCATTCAATTGAAAAAATCTAAAATAGTTAATCACTTGTTTGTATGTTATTTCTATTATAAACAAGCATAAGCTCTATAAGAGTTAATATTCTTAACTTACCTTTCTCTATACCATCTGTAGAGTTCACTTAATCAAATTATATAGATATTGTTGAAAATCAAACGTGAATGCAATTATGGTGATTTTGCATAACTTATAAACCAAAGTTAAAGAAAGAAATCAAAATTTATAACAAGTTACAACTTATGATTTATAGAATGAATCACTTTATATAATTAAAGTGATTTTTTATTTTAAATAAAATATAAAAGAAAATTATTATTTTTTACCATGTAATAGTTAGAATGTTTATTTATTTCTCAAAATTTTAAGTGCCTATAGTTTAGAATTTCCATTTAGTAGAATTATTATGATAACTCCTCTGTGGAGGTGTCTTCCTTTTGTTTTCATAAAGACACTCAGGATCATTGCATCTAAACACTTTCTTGGATAGATTCTTTTGTGTTCAATAATAAATAGTAATTATCATTATCACTAAGCATGAATTAAATTCATAGGACATGATGGAGGGAGGGCATGCTAGCAACCTATAAGCCTATAATAGTTCTTGTTTATATTACAAACGAGTTAATACAAGATAGAGTTGGATAAACTGAAAATGACAACAACGTCATAAATCTATTTATTTGGGAATAGAATGAATGAATCTCGTTAGCCTTCTATTATATTAACCTCCTAGTAATGTTTGGAATCTATTATAATAATCCTCATCAATTACACAGTTAAAGCAATCAATAAAAGGACAAGGATGATAACATTAATTTAATGCCATAGTTTTTACCACTAAGTACATGTGGTTGGGTATGACAAATGTAAGAGGAAGGATACACATTGATTCACATAGGCCAGTGAAGTCTCCCTTGAATGTGATGCAGCATATAGCGTGGTTAAATAAAGGTTATTTGAAAACCTTGAAAGAAATTTAAAAAAAACTCATTTTAAAAAAACTTAATTTCAGTTAGCATAGGAATAATGTTTTAATGAAAAAGAAGATATTAAATCATAGCGTCAAGCTTTAAACCTAAACCTAAGGATAATAATGTCTTTATAATAAAACTAAACATAAAATAAGTTCTTCTATGAATCAATGCTTGAATAGGTTATAAACAACGCCATCATTAGGACATGTTAAGTTATTATCTTCCATCAAAAGTAAAATGATGGTTTTTAGGGACATACATGGGGCTATTTATTCGATCTATTTACCTATTATCTTTCTCTAAACGTAAAAGGGTGCTCAAATTGGAAATGACGACATTGTTCTATGGCATCATTTAGTTTTTTAGAAAATGCAATCTCATTTTTTCTTTGACTTTTGATGATTCAAGCGATCCACAATCTCATATCAAGCTTATCTGCATTAGTATCTTACACTTAAGAAAAACTTGTCCTCGAGTTTAAAAGAAGTTTACGATATAAAGGAACTTTTTTCATGTTCATAGAAAGCTACTTAAATTCCTACTGTAAGCACTCTGCTTTCATATTTTTCCACCTTATGTTCCTCAAGACGTCTTCTACATAGATGGCTTACTATTCTTGTTCAATCTTGGAATTTTTTATGGCATCCAAATCACTTTCAAATCCTTTTGCCTACTTCTCTAACTCCTTTTCCAACCTTCTAACTTGGCTAATAAGTAAATTGATGGAAGTGATAGATTCTAATAATTCTTATGTTTTTTTAGCACTTTGCGACTAACCTTTGTAATTATGACTTTAGTTTTATGATTTTGATCATAGATTCAAAGTATTCATGTTGTCTCCTCGATTTTTATACCTATTTCTACTATAACTTAGAAGAGATATTATGGTTTTCATGTTTTAATTCTTTGTAGCCTCAGGTAAGCTGTTTATTATAACTCTCCATTTTTCCTCATCTTCCTCATATAACTTATTTCTGTCATAAAGGTTTATTTCCTTTTATTATAGTTGAAGCAATTAATCTTATTATCTCCCTCTCTATCCACTTTTTGTAATTAAGATATTGTTACTTATTCTTTATTTTCTTTCGAGTTCATTCTATACTGAGGCTAGTTTAGTAAAATTAGCCTTAAAATGAGATCAATATGGTGTTTATGTCTCATGGGTAGTGAACTTTTATATATCTCCTCAGACATCAAATGTCTAAATTCCTATAATGAAGTCCCACTCTAAATCTGAGTGCTTCTCTACTTGCAAGTCAGCCTCATTCATCAACCATTGTTTAACCACTAAGGCATGATTCTGCATTACCTTTTTACTCTCTATCTCAAGCTTCCCAAATGGCAGTAGTGTGAACTTCACCCTATCCTTCTCCAACCTTTATTTATTACTTTTATTTGATTGTTGGTGAGTAGTGTGAACTTCACCCTATCCTTCTCCAACCTTTATTTATTACTTTTATTTGAGTGTTGGGAATTCACATCATATTATGATGGTATTCCAAACAAAGAGTGGAAACATCTATATCAACCATATCAAAATAAAACTCATCTTGATACCTACCAATTGAACAAGGCATTTTACAATGCTTTGTCAGCTCAACCTTGTTAACTAATGCCTTGATCCATCCTAACATATAGGGGTTAAGATGATTTTTCATTTATAGTTTTAACTTCACCATTGTCTTCTTCCTAATAGTGTTTTTAGCTACTAAGTTTGATCCTTTTGGTTTCAAGCTAACATCATCCTCCTTACCACAAAGATTTGTCCTTTATCAACTTCATATTCTTCCTCCTTATTACCATTTATATCATAGTAAATTCCTTCATCTTCTTCATTCATCTCTAAAATATTCACAGTCTTTCTCAAAAGACGCAATAAATGCACTTGAAACACTTTCTAAGGGCTAGTTTCAAATGGGAGTTTTTGACCATCTTCACTTCTTTATCTCTGATTTTAGTCATAGGATGCTTCCCTGTCACCTTCTCCTCTTTGTAGTGACTATTTCTACTGCTATCTCATAAGGTGTATTCTTGTACTGGTTTAGGTCTCTCATTAAACCTCGCAATTCTATGGCTCTTATAGCTCCTTCTAGTACACTCTTGTTGCATCAATTCAACTTTCAAAACCATGTTCTTTGCTTTGGATAGAGTCTAAATGACTTTCACTCCAATCATTTCCCTAAGTTTTGATTTCAACTCCTTCAAATATCTTGCAACTTGCTGCCTTTCAAATTCAAAGAGATTATTCCTCTTTTCTAACCTCATAAACTCTATGGAGTATTTATGCATAATTCTACACCCTTACTGACAATGCTAGTATTTTTTGAAATAAGATCTACTCATAATCCAGAGGTAGAGACTCTTTCTTGAACAAATACTTCCTTCTATACTAGGTCTATATGGGACATTTGCCTTTTTATTCTTGTCTATATTAGATCCTTTCCTACCATGTAGATGCTCCTCCTTTCAATCAGCTTACTATTATTCTAACTCTTTATTCTGGTCGAATTCCTAAATAGTTAAAGAACCTATTGACTTCTATAATCCAATTTATGAATCCCTCTAAACGTAAAATTCCATTTAAATATGGGATAACTACCTTCAATAAAAAATCTTTAACATCTCTATCTACACCTCCATAGGCGTCTCCCCCAATACGACCCTCATATGGTTAATAGTAACCAAACCTCTTGGGTTTATGGTCGTCTTCTATCTCAAAATCATCTTCATAGGCATGTTGCCTACGAGTATGAACAAATTTGTCCATCACCTGTATGCATCACTTCCAAAAGCATCTAGAAGTACTATAATCTCTTTAAAACACTCTTTGAAAGGCTAGAATTTGAGATCCACTTGTTGCTCTAGAAACCACTCTAATCATTATAATATCTCATCTCCATGAATAAGGACTCTAGTCTCCTAATCACTGTTACAAATACCATTTCCATCACCAACAGTTAACATCTTTAGTTTGATACCACCTAAAGCATCGTAAAATGTGGATAAATAAAGATTATTAAAAAACCTTTGAGAGAAATAAAAAAACTCATATATAATTAACTTAGGAATACTGTTTTGGTGATAAAGACGGCTATTAAAATATAACATCAAGGCCTAAACTTAAACCTAAAGATGATAATGTCATTTACAATAAAGTTAAACTTAAAATACGTTTCTTATAATAGTAAAATGACGCTTGACTGGGATATAAATGGTGTTATTATTAAGACACATTAAGCTACTATCTTCAATCAGGAGCAAAATGGTAGTTCTAAGAGAGATAAATGACGCCATTTATTAGAGACTTTTTCTTACCCACTTTCTTAATAAATGACACTTAAATTAGAAAATAATGGAACCATTATGTGGTATCATTTAACTTCTAAAAAACTCAAACTCCTTTTGTTTATATTTTTTACGATTCAAAAAATCCATAAACTACATTATAAGCTCATCCACATTATAATGGTAGAAGATCTGCTATATCTGAGTAAACAATCAAGTAGCCACATCGCATTTTGATTCTAAATAGCAAGTTTTAAACCACCAATGCACTTTTTTTAACCTCTTACTTGTTATCAAAGGACTTGCAAGATAAAGATCAACATATATATATATATATATAAGAAGCATGATTAATTGTTAACCTTATTCACAGCAAATGCTCGAGTTTCTTTTTCTAAAATGTTTTTTCAATACAAATTTGACAAAGTTGAACAAGAAGATTGATGCTACATAGTACATGAGAATTAAAAATTGTTTGAAGGAATTTTTTGAAGTATATATGGATCAATTATACTAGTAAGTTAGGCAGATGCTAGAGTAGAGTAAAGTGAAGTGCAATACAAAGGGGTGTAGTGGAGTGATAGCATTTGTCTTGTCAGACATTTTCTTAGCTTTTTGTTGGGGTGCAATAAGATATGTTAGAGGTTTGGGGGTAACTTAACTCTATTATTGGATTACAACCTTAATAGAGGGAAGATCCAATGGCAGGATTCAATGGAGTCATTGATGTCCTTACAATCTAGTATTGTAGTCCCTAATGAAGATAAAAGAGCAACGGTTATATTGAACGACATCATTTTAGTTAGGGTCAAAGGTAGTTGTAGTTTATAAAAAGTGAGAATAATTATGTCATGTACTAGATAAGCTTACATCTTTATAAAACATTATGTACCTTATTTTTTTGTGATGGAATAAAAAAATCCATAGATGCTCTTCTGAAGAGAACATAGGAAAATTTAGATCAATGTTACATCTCTACTGGGGACCTAAATGACTTTGCATAAACTATGAATTGAGGTAGGGATGAGGTGGGTGATAGGATTTATTTGTGAAGGAAGAGATTATTATGAAAAGTCATAAGTGAATCATCTTATATTGAAAAGAGACATAAAGTTGAAGTGAGTTATATACAGTAAAGTGCTCATAACCCATTGTCCTAAGATTTTTAATTAAGATATTGTATCCTTGGGTTGCATATAGATGCTTACCTAGATCTGGTCTAAGTTCTCCAAGCATCCTCTTAGAAGAATCCATGTAACAATTGGTATCATAGCAACATTGAGATGGTGATAAATCTTATTACAAATTTTGATGTGAAGAAGTTTGTCGAATTGAAAATTTCAAATTGTGACAACACTAAGTGAAGGATTTATTAGAGTAGCAAGGATTATTAAAGATGTTAAGTGATAAATTTTAGATTATAGGAGGGCCCAATCTTGATTTGGATAATAACAAAGGGTAATTTTTACTAATAGTTTTGTTTGTAGTTTAAGATTTCAAAGATAAGTACATTTGGAAAAAAAATCATGTGGAAAGTTTAAGCTTGAAGAGCAAAATTTAGGAAAATTCAACACAAAGCATATGAAGTTTTAAGAATATTAGCTAGGTAGCTTTGAACTTGGTTGTAAGTTTTATTTAAAGGTTTAATATCCATAGGATTCAAATTGCATTTGTAGAAAGTTTTCAAAGGTGTAAAAAATTTTCATTATATAAGACTATTATTGTGGTTGAGTCAACGAATACACTATGAGATTCAAAAAAAGCCTTTAAAATGTTTTTGAAATATGCGTGAATTTTTTAAGTTAAAATAACATTTGTGAAATGCTTATAAATTTTTTGAAAAGAAAAGTTTCAAAATGAGATTAAAGTGTGACAAACCAATACACATTTTTGTGTTTGAACTTAATTATTAAATCTTGATATTCAAAATCATCTTTGGGGATTATTTAAGAAGTTGCATTTGTTGTTAACAAAAATTTTAAAAGGTTTTGTTTTTATAAGAGTACAATAGTGGTCTACAATAATTGTGTATATTGCATAATGGCATCGTTGTAGTCTAGAGGATGTTCAATAATAATCTACAATGGTGGAATCAACGGAGTCATTGATATTTAAGGGAATTGTCATTATAGTCACTTACAGAGTAGTGACTAGCTACAAATTTCGATTTAATGGCTTTTTCTCCTCTTTAAATGGCTAGTAAATGCAATTAATTGTATTTTAATCTTCTAAACACTATAAGTAAGATTGCTAGAGGTTTTTGAACAATCTCTATAAACATGTAAGAGTGTTTTGAGCTATAAAAGTGATCAAAGTTTCCATTATTTAGTTTTTTTAGATGTCAATAAATTTTGATATTTAAGCAAAGTTTTTATTTCTCAATCCATCAAAACCCGTTTTCTAAGCTTGCAAAAAGTGCATCATTTATACCTTTTAACTTTTTAAGCTTTTGAGCCCTTAGATATTGAAATTTCAAGTAAAACACCTTTGAGATGTAAGTGTTTTTGTAAAAGGAGCTATTTAAGTTTGCTGGATCAAAATTCATTATTAAGGCTCCTCTTTGCCAAAATTGGTTAAAAGTTCTTCTTCACCTTCCAAAAATTAGATTGAGATTGTAATTGGTCCCTCTTCAACCAAAGATGAAGTTATTCTTGATTTTTAGATTTTGTGAAACTTCTAACATTATTATTACAGGGTAGACTTAGGCAATTGAGGATATTACCAAACCACTATTAAAATCCGCGTATATCCTCCTTACCTCACACTCTTTAACTATCATTTATTATGTTATTATTTTATATTTATATTGTAACCATTTAAAATAAGCATTAACATATCATCTAAGTTTAATGATGGTATACAGATTGCATAAAATTTGAAATTGTCTTAAGTGGCTCAGGTTGTTAGTTTAGAAAAATTGTTAATCACTTAATTCACCTCCCCCTTCTTAGGTTCCTTTAAGACTTACAATTGGTAACAGAGTTAGGAGTAGAGATTTAATAACACATTTGATAGCTTTAAATAGTCAAGTAGGGTAAAATGTTAGTAAGGTACTGTTTTTTTAATGAGAATGATTATCTATATTGGGAAACAAGAATGAAATTTGTTGAATTAAGGGAGGTACTAATCTTTTTTTATGATAAAAAAACATAAATTTTACTAATGATTTGAGTTTTTGGTATAAAATTAAAAGATAAGTACATTTGGTGAAGGCAAAAAACACTTTTTAAACCCTAAGATTTTACACGAAATATAGATCAGACCTTAACATTTTTAGTGTACAAAACCAAATTTAAAATTTTCCAAACGTTCAAAATAAACCCTATGTTTTCAAAAACATGTTTAAAAAGAACCCTGCACATTTTCATCTGTTAACCCTCTATTAAGTACCATATGTACCTACCACCTTCATTTTTCTCATTAGTTCTTTTTTGTACGGAACCTAACCCGCTAGCTCAGCTGCCTAGGTACCCAGTTGGCCAAGCAGGACCCATAAATTAATAAATAAGAAATGGTGCCGTTAAAATATCATAAGTAGAAAATGTCCAGGTAAAATGTCGTCGTATTTCATAACAGCAGTGTTCACATTTCCCAGCCCTTTTACATCCTCCAGCTTTACGTTCACATCCTCTAGGTCACCAATGCTCTTCGACAGTGGCTCCTCTAGATTGACATTGTCCTTCAATAAGGAAACATCATTGTTGTCCTTTGCCTAGGTCACCTAGTGTCCGATGTCTATAAAAGAAGTCAAGTAGCAATAGCCGACCCAAGAGAAGTCGAGCAACGACGTCTCCCAAATGTTTTGTCCTTGTCCATCGGTAAAGTCAGGCCTACATTTATTACTTTTTCAAATAAATATTTGTTACTTGGTCAAATGTGGAGTTAGTAAATAGAGTAGTTATTTTATTCAGTCATATGGTCCAGTGACGATAACCATGTCTCAAATACAAATAAAGCAGTGATGAAATCTATTCCTTCAAAGCAAATGTGAACACTTTGATAATAACCATTGTTTGCAAAAAAGGTAATTTACATATATTGTATTTTACTATTAATCATACTAAATTTTGTTTTAAAATCTCTTAGTTCTATGAAAAAAAACAATAAACATGATAAAATCTCACCTCTTGATAGTGAAATTTTATTATAAGATATTGTTTTCATGAGTGATTCAATTAAGAATTGAAGCTCAATGTTGTTGAGAAGATAAACATAAGTCATTAAAATTTTTATTTTATTTCTTTAAACTATATTCCCTACCATTATATATGTCTCTCATAGAATTTCCCAAACTTTAAGAAACATGCTGGTTTGTGGGACATATTATTAGGAATGGTTGTGATGTAAATAATGATTATAATAGGGTTAAAAAAACCAGGGAGGAAGACATTCTAAGTTCTGTTAATTCTTATATTAGTTGAAAAAGATTGTGCTATGGATAAGTTACTCACACTTCTAGGTTTGGCCAAAATGTTGATTAGGTTTCTAAACTTATGTTCTTAAATCTGTTAAAGAAAATACAGCTTGAACTTACTATCCTGAAATCCAATATGTCATGACCCTGGACCAAACAAGATTCTTTGGTTAAATGAAGACTATTTATCCTTTGGTTAATAGTAATGTAAAGCTTATTTATACTGCAGAGCTCAAAAACAAATACAAAGTAGGAACTACTATTGCATAAGCAAAGGCCCTCAGCTTACATTTCCATACTTACTAGGATAATATTAGTCTCTAGTCAAAATCATTGAGTTAAAAGAAAATAAGCACCATCTCTATTTTTAGATTATAAATCACAACCAAATAAGAGGAAGCACATTTAAATGATACAATAAGTTTAAACTACCTCTTAGTTTAAGACACTTTCAACCTAAAATACATATATATATATGAAATTTGTACGTTTGATTTTAAAATGCTTGAAAGTAACTTGAGAACTATTATTAGGAAAAAACTCATGAAATATGTCCAGTGCTATATCATATCAACAAAAGATACATCATATGATATGACATGACATGAAATTGGATTCATTGAATAAAATTATTTTTTTATTGGTGTCCATTTGTATAATGCAACAATTTTACAGCTTTTACAAACATGTTTTTTGTAATAAATAAATCTTGAAATTAACAAACATATGTTTCATTCTTTTAGTTTGTGAAATACATTGATGTATCATAAGGTGAAAAATTAAGTACGGTGAATTTAGATGAAGATGAGCATTGTTAAGTAGCAAGTGAGATAGATTTAGGTGACAACTTCTTGAAATGATTTTAATAGATTATGGGAGTCCATTGGGTAGTGATGAGTTTCCTAGTAGAGAGGAGCCTAGTTAAGCACTGCGAAGACCAAGTACAAGCATTAGAAATCAATTAATTGTTATAGATCACAATGGGGATTAGGGATGGAATTTGTAATGGATAAGAAGTTTAAAGATGCCATTGTTCAATATTCAATGCAAATTGGATTTAATGTAGGTGGAAGAAAAGTGAAAGCAAACGGATTAGGGTTGGATGTATTTAGGGATGTCCATGGGAGTTATATACTAGATACAATAAGAATGAATGATGCTTCATAATACAAACTTACAACCCTGATCATAATGGTTGCACATCAATCAAATCCAAAATGGTATTTGATAAGTTTTTTATCAGATATTTTAGGGGATAGAATTCTTGAAAAGCCAAGTATTTCAAGAGAAAAAATGGTTGAAGAATGTAGAGAGAAATTGAATATATTTATTAACTCTAGCATGCGTAGAGTAGCAAAGAGGAGACTTAGGAAGGAGAGATCTATGGACTTTGTCAATGAATTTACGAAGTTATAAGGGCATATAAATGAACTGGAATTTAGCATTCCTAGATATAGAGTGAAGATGCAGTTGTCTAGGAATCAAGAAACATCCCTATTACAGGCAAGTATCTAAACTATATTTTACGTGATAATGCTGAACAATGAGATACTAATACGGTTTCTCATAAATTTATTGCAGTTTAAATAGTTATACATCCTTTTTAAAGTCATGAAAAAGGGATGGAGTAATCTGAGACCAATATTTAGTCTTGATGGATGCTTTTTAGACATAGAATTTCAAGGGCAGTTGTTAAGTACAACGGGAGAGATGGGGATAGAGGGATGTATCTATTAGTATAGGTAGTTGTAGAGGTAGAAAATACTAATTCATAGAGTTAGTTTATCAACTTACTAGTATTAGATTTAGACTTGAAAGATGGAGGTGATGTTACCGTGATATCTTACATGCAAAAGGTAATTTGTAGAATTCACTTATAGTTTCACCTAATTACTTATAGATTTATCTTAATTGCTAAATTGTTATTTTTATTTTATAGGCATTGATAAGAGCTATACAAGAGATTATACCAAATGTTGTACATCGAATGTGTGCAAGGCACATCTATCATAACTGATAAGGTAGTTGGAGTGGGAAAGATCTTCAAAAACAATTTTGGATGTGTGGATGGTCAAATTTGTAGAAGATTTCAACGAAAAACTGAAGAGACTTGACAAAATCAAACCTAAATGTGTGATAGCATTGCTTGAATATCCTCAAGAGACATGGGCTAGATGTAATCAATCATTTGAATTAAAATGTTTGGTTATTAATAACAACATATGCAAAACATTTAATGGATGCATCTTACCTACTAGGGATAGGCCAATCATTATTATGCTTGAAACAATAAGAATCATGCTGATGAAGAGCTATGCAAAAAGGAGAAAATTTGTAGATGGATGGGAAACTGGCATTGCACCATCAATTATCAAGAAATTGGAGAAGAATAAAAAAGAAGCTATGCAATTGAGTATAATATGGAAGGAGATAGGGCTTATAAAGGGTCAAAGGGTGATACAAAACATACAGTTATAATTGGTCTAGATAAGAGGTGTAGTTGCAGGGCATGAGATTTGTACAACTATCGATGTAAGTATGCCATAAGTGTAATAAATCATTCTAAATAGAGGGTGGAAACGTTTATAGATGATTGCTATAAGAAGTTTTAGTTTCAATCGTTGTATCAACAGGTGCTACAACTTGTTAGAGGTGCTATTTTTTAGCCAGTATTAAATGCTGAACAAATACACCCACCTGCTAAAAGAGTAATGCCAGGTAGACCTAAGATAAGGGGAAGGAAAGGTATGAATGAGCCGAAAAAAGATGAATAATCCAAATAAGTTATCTCAAAAGGTCCAAGTGCACAAATGTGGTAAATATGGTAATGTTGGTCATAATGTAAGAAAATGTACTCGAGAGCACCGAACTACAGAATCTACAAATGTATGTATCAATATAAGTATATAAACATTTTTTCCAACTAATAACTCGTTGATTGTTGTCATATTGCAAGTGTATAATGTTAATCATCAAATAGCTCCACAAAGTGCGCATGAGGCATGTTCACAGGTTAGTTAATAAATTCTTAAATATTTAATACATTGTTTAATGTTACTAAGTTTGTTTTCTTTTTTATATTTTGATTAATATAGGTAATTGGACATAACAACGTTGAAAATAGTGTCATTCCTATGTAGGAGAGTGGTACAAGGGTATGTTCATTATTGTACATCACAAACATCTTGTAACATTGTATTAAGTTAGTGCATTATTTATTCAGGGTGGTAGTTCTAGACATGCCAACAAGCGAAGGTTCAGAGATGTTAACCCTCACACATTTAGATTAGCATTTGAACCAAGGGAACTTAAGTTTAAATGGCTTCCAAGCATCATTTCTCAATAATTACGAGTACAAGCGAATTAGAAAAGAGCATTATTGACAAGGGTTAATAAAAAATTACAAAATATAATTCCTATATCTTCTTCATATGAAGGAAGCTATACAACTAGGAATTATGATGTTATAGATGTTATGAACAACTATTTTGGGGATTTTTTGCATTTGTATTAGGATGCTTTAGAAAGTTAAGCATTCAACTATGATTAAATGAATGATATTTTTCATTGTTCTTCTAAATGCTTGTTCCTTTGTGGTCTCCTAGAGATAAACGTTATGGTCTCCTATTTTTGTCCTGTTTGATATTGGTTTTTGTCCATAACGAGTTGCTAAGTCAGAGTTTAAGTAGCATTTTGGCTTGTGGCTTATCTTTCTTGCTTGCACTAGTAATTTTTTAGCTTATTTTGACTTAATTATCTAGTAAGTAAGGAACTCTGCAAGCAAAATGTAATGGACATAAAAATCTATGTCTATGCCTATGAATGTTATTGTTAGAACATAGTGGTTTATCCATTTTACATGTGCCAACTCTCTATCAGTTGCCAACTCTCTATGAGTTTCCTTTTCTATAACAATTACAAGCCAATACAAAAGTGTCGTAATGGTAAATGAAGAAAAAGAATAAACCCAAAAAAAATCAAATATAAATACAAAAGAATAGGTTACACAATTTTCATTACAAAATTCACGATCATTGTCAACATAATTTTGCAAATTTTAATGCTTATAAATGATGTGTCTAAATATTATAGCCACTAATAACATATAAAATCCAACTACAGTACATTATAACTTCATCTTTAATTCTTTTTTTTAACAACATATTGATTTTTTCCTTCAATTTCTTTATCTCATCATCCAACATGTTAATCTTCTGAGATTCAAAGTCTGGATGCACTGCATTTGTCCTTCTAGCTGTCCCTTTCTTTAATCTATCATTTTCTCTCTTCAGTCTCATTATCACTTTGGATCCCTTCTCGTTAAATTCTTCATTATACTACTAGAAGAAATTACATTTCCTATCCTCCAATAATGTAAGTGAAATATTACACTAGTAAATAATTCAACATTAATCAATTCACAAATAAACTTAAATCACTCACTACATAATATGCACAACCATATAATCTTGTTCTTGGATTAGTAATGGACCATGAAATCATTAACGAAGAAATTTGACCACAATAGCAAACAACATTAGGAGCTTCTGAATTTAATGACCTTTTAGTTGATGATGATGATTCCATGATCAACCTCTTCCTGTATATAATATAAAAAAAAATCCAGTTTGGATCTAATGGTTTAAGTGCATGTAACTATTTTTGAATTTACTGCACACTTTATAGAATAATGTGTTTCCATTGCACACTTTACTGCACAAAGGATGCCTCAAAATCAAACGAAGTACATAAAACTGTATATGTGTTTAATCTAATGTGTTTCCATATGAAAGTTAAGGAATCCAAAGCTTGTGACTAATAACAAATGAGTTCAAGTAAAGCAATTAAAGGCTTCTCCTTATTGTCATTTAAATTGAAACAAATTCAATTATATAAATATTTTGGGACTGCATGTCATTAACTACTATATGAACTATAGACAGGTCATTAACTAATGGTTGTATAAACTACAGAGCTCACATAAAATCATTGGCAAATTTTTTTATAGAGAAATATCAAACACAAAGCATTTCAGGAAGCAATCAAGAACCTAGAGACAAATTATAATGTAGATGGATATTCTTAACTCTTTGTTCCTACAAGATAATGGCTGACTGGTAACTCTAGTCTCACAAGCCAATTCAATCTCTATCTCAGGTTTGCCTTTTACTCCAAAAAGGCCATTCTTTTAACCTTTGTTTCAATCACAACCCACACTATTAGGGATTAAAGCTAAGTACTTAAACTAACTATTGGATCTTAACAAGTCACTTACAAACATTGCAACTAGTTCAAACTAACCCTAACCATCAATAATCCTAACCATGTTCAAATTACAAACATTACAACTAGTTTAAACTAGTTTAAAATCACAAACATTACAACTAGTTTAAACTAGTTTAAAATCACAAACATTACAACTAGTTCAAATATAATAAGATCTTGAGTAATACATTGCAAATCTGCTTTAACCTAACCCTAACCACCGATAATCAAATAACAATATAGGTATTTTTAAGTAAGGAAATTTTTTAAAAGTTAAACAAAATTAAAATTGAACAACTTACAAATAGGAGAAATGAGGCTTTAAAGGACAGTGAAGAGAAGATTGGGTGACCTTGTTGCTTATCTTCTCCCTATCGATTTCACTGTAGTGGCGACTACCCAACTGGCAACAATAGAAGAGGGGTGCATCTTCTTAACACCTTTATCGGTGAGGTGATTACAGAGAGGGACACGCTAGATTGTGGGATCTAGAGGAGATGCTCTCGATGATTGAAAGGAGTTGGGAGATGGGTGTTCTACTTCTTATGGGTTTTTTGGGAGCTAAGAGTTGAGAGACGTACAAAGGCAGCTGGGTGTTGAGCTTATGATGTTTTCAAAATGGCATTGTTTCTTATATGTCAATTTATGGGTCCTCTCTAGCCAACTAGGCAGCTGAGCTGGTAAGTAGGTCTCACAGAGAAAAAAAAAAGAACTAATGAGAAAAAGACAAGTGGCAGGTACATGTGGCACTTAATAGAGGGTTAACAGATTAAAATGTGTAGGGTTCTTTTTAAACATGTTTTTAAAACATAGGGTTTGTTTTGAACGTTTGGAAAAAGTTAAGTTTGGTTTTTTACAATAAAAAATGTTAAGGTCTGACATATACTTTGTGTAAAATCTTAGGGTTTTAAAAGTATTTTTTGCCATTTAGTGAATTATTAAAAGTGAAAAGCTTGGACTTGGAGGCTAAATTTAAAGAAATGGAAGAACAAGCATTATAGAAACTCCAAGACCTTTAGTTGGATAGTTTAAACTTGTTTGTAAGTTTTAATTAAAGCATAAATAATCTTTGGGCTCAAATTTTTAGATATTGCAATTTATAAATTCTAAAGTTACATACGTTTTTACTAAATAGGTTAAAATTTGAGTTTGAATTAATTGAATCAATTTAGCTATTGAAAAAGCCTTGAAAAGAGTTATAGATCTTTTTTGTGGTGTTTTTTAAGCAAAATAAACAAGTTTGAAATGTGTATGAATTGGTTTTGAATTGGTTTAAAACAAAAACTTTCAAAATATGCTAAATTGATCATAAACTAAGATATTTTGTGATTTAATCTTAATTTTGATATATTGGTATTCAAATTTCTTTAGGGGATGGTTTATAGCTTATTGGAAATTGAGACTGAAAAAAAATGATTTGAAGATGTTTTTGGACAAGTTTTATGTTTTGACAGAATTTGGAATCTGGTTTTTCAGATGACTGATTGACCAGTCATTTTTAATAAATTAACCTGTGTTCTTTAAAAAGCAATCGATCGACTAGTATGATGGACTAGTCGATCAGTTACTAATCGACAAGTTTCCTTGACTAGTTGACCGATTAAAAAGAAAATGCAACGACTAGTTTCTTTTTTGTAAATCCATTGATTTATCTCCTTTACTAGCTAGAAAAATAATCCAATGTCTTTTTAGCCTTAAGGACACTATAAACAAGAGTTTTAAAGCATTTGGAATAATCTTTATACAATCTTTGTTGAGATTTAAGTTTAGAAAGTGATATACACCAATGTTTTCAAGTGTTATTAGTTCTTCATCTTTAATCCTACTTTTTCAATCTTCAATACATTTTTTTGTTGCTTCCAATTATTCTTTTTTTTTTGTTTCATTAAGGTTTTAAGAGTTTCATAACTCATATATTTCATCTTTGAAAGTATAAGCGCCCCCTTTCTTATTAAGCTTTAAGTGAAACACCATTGAAGTGTATTTGGTTACTTCAAAAGGGATTTTTCGATTATTAGGCAAGTTATTCTTATATAGAATCCTCTTTATGTTGAAAAATATTTGTTAAATATTCCTCTTCACCTTAAAAAAAGAAGATTGTGGTTATTAAGGGTAATCTTCTTCAACCTAAAGAAGAAGATTGTAACTTGTTTTGTGATTTAGTAAAACTTCCAACATTATTATTGGAGAGAGGATGTAACCTAAAGTGGTTAGCTTAACCACTATAAATATATTTGTATCCTCTCTTTCCTTACACTCTTTATATTGTTACTAATTGTGTTATTAACTTATTCTCATATTGTGTTTATTTGGTATAAATATTGGCATATCATTTTAGGTTAAATTGTGGTGTAGGGATTTTATATAGATGGAATTATTTTAAGTTATTTAGGTTGTTAGTTTTAGAAAACTTTTTAGAATACTCAATTCACCTCCTCCTCCCTTTTAAGTTCCTTTAGAGATTACAATTAGTATTAGAGCTAGTCCCACTTATGCTTGATTAGTTTCTAATGAAATTATGAGAAAAATATCTAGTATGGCACACTTGGTAAGTTTATCTAGCCAAGAGGGGCAAAATACTAGTAGAGTACCATTTTTCGATTGG
>JAOXYD010203872.1:0-21496 GCA_028565735.1 Pinacopodium congolense
AGTCCATTGGTTTTTAAGGTAAAATCATTTCAAAATCACCCGCAATTTTAAAGTCACTTAACCAACACAACAATTTTCACATCTTTTTCTTATAGGATAGAAGGTTAAATGTCATGAGCTACCTTGTAATTTTTCTTTCTATCTTTAATTAGGACAAAATTATGGCTTAAACTAGGGAATAAGAATGAGTCCTTGAATTCTTAAATCTTAGATTTTGTAGTGTTTATCACTTAATTAATTAATTAATTATTATTATTATTATTATTATTATTTTGTTTTAGTTTATATTTACATGCAACCTATTAAACCAAGGGAATTTCACCTTGTTTTCATGATGATAAAATACTTAAAAGACTAATATTTTGTGTGTTTGAAACATTGAAAGATAGGTATTAAGTTGAAGTATTACAAAAACATGTTTATAGACTCTGGGAGCATAATTGGAATTCACGAAGTGGATTTATTAAAACTCAAGCTTTTGGAAGAGCCAAGATAGAACTTATATAGGTTATCATTTGTAATTTTTATTGTAAATCTTACTTAGCTCTTTTTGATATTTTGATAGGCTTATTCATTCATATCACATTTATAATTTAGAATTTTCACATAGGTTACATAATTAAGAGGAATTTTGTATGAAATATTTTCAATAATCCTCTTAATAAGCTAAACAAAATTGTTTTTGAAAGTTTTGGATATACGTATGAGTTTAGGACGTGTTTATAATATTAGATTAGGCTTGGATTTGTTTGGAATTGCTTTGGACAAAGTTTTATGTGATTTTTGAGAGTTCAATCTAGATTTTAGGTATGTTTAATGGTGTTGTACACTCCCACAATTATTCTCTATATCTATCAACGAAGATTGTTAGGTTTCTTCTAGTGCGCCATTGTGATGATAGATCAAAGATACTGTTGATTTTCACATAAATCGCTATTAAAAAGCAAGAATCACGTTACAATGACTATTTCTCATCGATAACAATATTTCAATTCATTATAAGATTAAACAACGGTCACAAACGACTATATTGAGATCCTGACCCTATAAGTAGGTTTTTTTTTTTTTGCATAAGTTTTAATCATCCAAGTGTCTAGAAATCAATTGTTCAAGTGATTTGAGTTTTAAGAAAATTTGTGTTGTAAGGTGTTCCTTGAGCTTTCTTGGTAGGTTCTTTCACGTGCTTTTTCTGAATCCATATTATGCTTTGTAAGCCTCTAAATACACTAGATAATGCTTGAGTAAGGTTATTTTTCAACATTATTTTTTTTGTTTGTTGTGTTCTTTTTTTCTTAAAAAATTGTACTTATAGTATCATTTAATATACAAGTTATTCATTTGTTAAATTCTATATATTGAATTGATTTATCCTTTATGTATATCCTTATCAGGTTTTCATAATTAGTTTTCCATAAAAGTGTTGTTTGATTTTTGGTAAACTTAAGAATTTATTGTAGATTTTTTTAGGAACTTGATTCACCCCTCCCCTCTTAGATGTCATCAAAGACTAACAATTGATATTAGTTTGTAAGTGTCATGTAATGAAAATTCTAGAAAATTTTAAAGAAAAGATCACTATGACACACTTGGACGCCTTTACTCCCCTATATAATCTTGATGGTCAAAACACATATAGAACTCATTACATTGATGGAAATAATTACTTATATTAGAAACCTAGAGTGACGTGTTTTATTGTGTCTGATAGTATTAAACTTTGGAGATTTTTTTCAAAAGAGATGCCCATGCCTTATAAATCATAGGAAATCAAAAAGTTCCAAAGAGTGAAAATGAATGGAATGACAAAGATGAAAAGTCTCTCTCAATACTAAAGTCATACATCTTTTGTATTATGCCTAAGTAGAAATGAATTTAATAGAATGTAAATGTGTGAAACTACTTATGAAATTTGACACACTTTAAAAATCACACTTTAGAAGAAGAAGAAGAAGAAGAAGAAGAAGAAATAAAAGAGTGGAATCTAATACTAGGCCTAAAGAACATCCAATAATAGGCACAAAATGGGTTTTTAAAAATAAATTAGATGAACAAGGTAATATTGTTAGGAATAATACTACGTTAATTGCAAAAGGATGTAATTAAGAAGAAAAAATAGATTATGATAAAACTTTTTCCCCTATAGTTAGATTAGAGATCATTAGACTTTTCATTTTATATGAGTTTTAAATTATTTCAAGTGGATGTTAAAGGTGTATTTTTGAATAGTTTTATACAAGAAGAGGTTTATATTAAATAACCCCTTAGTTTTGAAAGACACGATGCACCAAGATGCATTTTTAAATTATCTAAAGCTTTTTATGGTTTAAAACAAACACCTAAAACATAGTATGATAGATTAGATACATTTCTTCTTGAAAATCATTTTGTAAAAGGCAAGGTTGATACTACTTTATCTATTAAGAAAGAAAAAGAAGATATGTTAATTTTTTAAATAAACATGGACAAAATCATTTGTATGCTACTAATGAGTTTTTGTACTTAGAGTTTGCTAAGTGTATGAGTAGAGAGTTTGGTATAAGCATGATTAGAGAATTAAACTTCTTTCTCAGACTCAAAATCAAGATAATGAAAGATGAGATCTTCATCAACTAAACAAAGTACATAAAGGAGTTACTCTAAAGATTTGGCATAGATCAACCAAATCCATTAGGCACTCGAATGAGTATATCAAGTTAAACAAAGATCAAGATGGTAAGGAAGTAGATGTTAAGCATTACCGAACTATGATTGGTAATTTAATTTATTTAACTGAAAGTATACTGGATATCATATTTAGTGCAGATTTATGTGCCAGATTTCAAACATTATCTGGGGAATCTCATTTGATACTATTAAGAATATTCTTAGATACTTACGTGAAAAATTGCATTTAGGTCTTTGGTATCCTAAAAATACATTTTTATAATTAGTTAGTTATTTTGATGCTGATCATGCGAGTAGTTTATTAGATAAAAAAAATTAAATATATGCATGTCAATTCCTAGGTAATGCACTAACTTCATAGTTTAGTAGAAAAAATTATGTTGCATTATCTATGGTGGAAGCGAAATATGGAGCCATTGGTAGCTGTTACACTCAAGTTTTTTGGCTTAGACAATAACTTAGGGATTATAGTCTAGAACTTAGTAAAATTTCGTTAGATGTGATAACAGAAGCACAATTTGTTTAACTAATAATCTCATATAACATTCTACGATATAAGCATATAGATTAGATATCATTTCATTAGAGATCATGCTCAAAGTAATGATATAAAACTTGAATTTGTTGACGCCATGCATCAATTAGTGGATATTTTTACTAAGCCCATATGTAGGGGTAGATTTTGCATGATTAGGAGAGAATATTGGATTGAAGTGATTCAAGAAGTTATACAAGTACCATGAATACATTAATAACTGATTCAATTAGGCAAACCCTAATATAAATCTCAATTTATCAAGGGTATAAGACTTTATGTAAATGGGTTTGGGCTATAATATTTAAAAATAGATTCTATTAACCTTTAGGAATGGTTTTACGTAAAATTAATAGGAATGACATAGTATGTGAGAGAAAATATAATTGAAAAAACATAAGCAATTTTTAAAAGGATGGTTTTAGTAAGATTCAACATCAAAGGTGATTTAGGGAGTTTAAATCAGTTTCCACAATAGTATTAAGTTAGTCTCCACAATAAGAAAGGGATTTAATGTACATTAGTGTAAATAAGATGAAGTGTAGTTCAATTATGGTTTTTAATATTATATGTTTGATTGCATATGTTATTAATTGTCATATTACATGTTTAATCAACCATTTTATACTTTAATTTATCAAAATTAGAAAAATGGTAGTAACTCTACATAAGGGTTGTAGTAGTTTGGTTTTAGAAAATTATTAGGTTTGGGAATTTAAAACTATGATTATAAGTGTGATTATAATCGAAGTTTATAATATGTGATTCATTTGGTAAGTTGTGGATGGTCGGGTTAAGGCAAGCACTAACTAGTAATGTAAAACTCTTAACTTTCCTTTCTACCTATTTATAGAATTTATTATGGGTGAATAATATCCTAAGTGGGCGGTATTTTTACTTAAATAGGGAGTTTGAGGATCCTAGAAAAAAAAAAGATAAACATACCAAAAATAGGTATTAGATTCAAAGGACATCAAATCAGATCGAAAATAAGTCCAAACAGATGAATTTTAGGAATTTCATAAGTTTAGGAAAATGCCCTTTTTGGAAAATAATGGGTATCAATGATTTTAACCCCATTCAAAAAAAATTTGAGGCACCTAATTACTAAGTATTAACCCTAGTTAGAGTAGTTCATGGTCAATTTAAAAATAAGACGGTTGTGGAATGTTTTCTAGATTTAATTTAGTTAATTGGTCCATTAAATGCATTGAAGGGTAATTTGGTCTTTTTATACTAAGTAAGGGCAATTTGGTCTTTCTACATGATGTTAGTGAATGGATGAACCATTAGCGATTACTAATGAGATGATGATTTGTGTTTCATGAGTCATTAGTGATGACAAATAGGAAGGTGACATGTGTAAGCTATTAAATGAGAATAAAAAGCAAAACTTAAAACATCTTGCTTCCTTCTTGCAAAAAAAAAAAAAAAAGTGAGAACCAAAAAGAAGGGAAGAAAAGAAGAGAGAAAGAGGGAAAGTTTATCGAAGGAGGAAAGGAAGAAGAGAGGTGTTGTTTTTTGTGGAATTGAAGTAGAAATTGAAGAAATTCTAACCTAGGATTGGTGTTCACCAATTTCCTAAGAGATTGGAAGATAAATTGGTAAATTTCCCTAACTTAAATTTATAGTTTTGGGGCTTTTTAGTGTGAGATATATGTAAGGTAAATGATGAACTTTGATTTGCTATGGAGTTGATAATAAGTTTGAAGCATTTAAGGGATGAAGATGACAAGAGAATGCATTATGTTTAGTGAATGTTTATATTTAGTTCTCAATTATTAATGGTTGTTGTTGGGTTTCTTCAACAACATTGTTACATACCCACATTGAAGGGAACAGTAGCAGATTAATAGTGCCGTTTATTTTTGCAGATACCGCTATTAAAGAGAGAAAATCACACTAAAATAGTTATTTCTAAATGGTAATAATCTTTTAATACATTAGAACATTAGACAACAGTCACAAACAAATAAATTAAGATCCTATGCCTATAAATAGGTTGTTTTGTATGAGTTTTAAGTTTCTAGAAATCAAGTTTAATAATAGGTATAACGGCCCTATTATAATATTACTATTTAACGTACAAGTTATTCATTTGTTAAATTCCACATATCGAATTAATTTTATCCTTTGCATATATCATTATCATCTTTTTGTAATCTAGTTTTTGCAAAAGTGTTGTCTGATTTTTTGGTGAACTTAGGAATTCATCGTAAAAATTTTTAGAAACCTAATTCACCCTCTCTCCCTCTTAAGTGTCATTTGGTGAATGTTGTCACCTGTAACTAAATATAAAAAGAAACTAACTTCTTGCAATACAAATTAATATAGTAATAGCAAGTTGGGATTGTTCCCATAAGAAATTCCATCATTTGTAGTTACATAATAAAAAAAGGGAGGGGGAGGTTTAAATCATGAATTAAAAAGAATATAATTGAAATATTAAATTGAAAATAACTAATGACAAAACAATGAAAAATTTAACAATCAATAATAACAAATATCATTCTTTGATTTCCTTCGTTATTGAACTTGTATTGATCATCAACACTAAATTTAATTAATTTATTGTTTAAACATTCGTTATGATAATTTTCTCTACCTATCTTATTTTATGTGTAATTATTCGAAACATGTATTTGAATGAGCCCTTAATAATTATCAACTTAGATATGATATCAGATTTAATTAATTAATAGTTTTACCAATTAAGAACATTGAAAAACTAGACAACATACATATAATGTATATTTAGTATAGAAAATTATTTTTCCTAAAATTATTTCACTAATGTAGTAAATAAAAATCCTTGTCGTAACTTTTGAATAGAAGAATTAAATGTCATCCTATCTAATTTAGCAATTGATTGAATGGGTCCATATACTAATTGTGCATCTAGAAATAAAATCAAATAACTTGAGTTACAAACCTCTCAATTAGGTGATTCTAACTGAATATGAAACCTAAGACATAGTACTAAAAATTTCTAGAAGAAACCTAGGTCTCATTTGGGATGAATGATACTGAAAAGTGAGAATGAAAATGATAACCTAATAATGCCCCTATTTTGAAATAGCTTATGATGATTGATACCTTTTTCACGATTTCTCAGTTGAAATGGCGTGATTTTTGATGCTATAGAATATAGAGAAACAGGGGAACAAATTTCCAAGGATCTTAAATCTTAGTTTGAACATTTTCTTTATGAAAATTAAGGAACAAATGGAGGTATGGATTCTAGACATGGGCCATAATTGTAACTCATCATGTATGATCATGATATGGTGAATTAAATTGATGGAAATAGTATTTTAAAGAAATTGATAAATTAGAATGGGTGAAAATATAACTTTAATGACTTATTTTTTAAATTTGAAATAAATGCCTAAGTGCAATGTGCTTGTGTAGGTCAAGAAGAGGCACGTAGCACGTGAGTATGCTTGGCGATAGACGACAAAACTGTAAGTGTATCCTTAAACTGATTTCATAAAGGACAAATGGTTTCTACTTTATCATGAAAAGCATGTTTACAATTAGTTTTATTTGATTGAAATGTTACAAACAAATGTTACTACAACTTTAGATTTGAAAGCACAATTTCACCTAATTTGAATTAGCATCGAAATGAGACTTGCATATGATTTTAATTAGCATTGAAATGCGATTTGTATACAATTTAGAATGGCATTGGAATGAGGTTTTTACATTATTTGAAATAGCATTGATATGAAATTCGAACATGATTTGAATTGGTATTGAAATGAGTCAAGTTCATATATTGATTGTTATTTAACTTATGGTACGCCATTTGGTCTTTATATATATAATTATTCCAATCAGAGTACTTCCTAACGTGCATGGCAGTGTCTGAGGGGTGTCTATCACTAACTATGGGTGGTTTTGTGTCTGTCACTATGTCTTGTGAGTCACCGTCTGCACGTATGGAGTATATATTGTGCCAGTACTGCTATAGGTGAGCATTGTTATGGGTAAGCGATGTAGAACCAGCTCTATAACAATCGGTATATAGTGGTTAACCTAGTACGGATAAGCAATGCAGAACCAGCTCCGTTACTAGAGGTTAGCTAAGCACGGGGAAGCGATGCAGAACCAGCTTCGTGGCCTTACACTTAACGGTAACAAATGGAAAAGAAAATTTTAAAAGAGAAAGTTCATGAAACTATTGATTGCCATCTTTGTTTACTTTACAAAAGAGAGAGAGAGAGAGAGAGATACTTGATTATGTTTTACATGTACATTGATTTTATGAACTTGTTATATCAGAACATTAATTATTTCTTGAAAAGAAAATGAAATTACTTTTGTTCTTTATGGAGGTTAATGCTTGTATAAATGTTTTGAATGGAAACCATAACAGTCACTGAGCTCGTTTAGCTCACCCTTTATTTTCTATTCTTTTTAAATTTTAACCTCCTAGGTGTATAGTCAGGGACTTCAATAGTTGGGACTCTACCAGTTGAGTAGCTACCTTCGTCATGTGTGGCTGTGTAGGCAATTTTGCTTGTGCATTTGCTTTACTGATATTGCATAATTATAAACATGCTTTGAACATCTTTTATGTCAATATAACTGGTAAATGTTTTACTACATGTATTTATCCTTGTAAACATGTATTGAACTTAGTTTGTGAGAATGTGGTTGTTTATAAATGTTCTTTTCTCTAACTTGTGGGAATGTTTTTGATCATTTGAGATTGTTTCTGAATGGATTTGAAGTCCAAAAGTAATAGTGATGCTTTGGTTAAGTGGATAGAAGTGTTTTGAATTGCTTTTTAGGAACCTAAAATTTTTGGTTTTATTAAATAACAGATGTTATGCTACCAAAATTTTTAATAAATTTTTCTTTAATAAACTTCCACTACTATTCCTTTTTCTTTTCTTTATATTGACTTTAAATTATTTTGAAGAAAAAGGAAAGGGCTTAGCCCTAAGAGGACTTTCTAGTTTGATTGGACATCGACTGGATGATTTTTGTAGGATACTTGGCAGGTCACCTAGTCATTAGGAAAGGGGCCTGTTAAGTAATGTTTTGAATTTCATACTGTACTAGTTAGAAAATGGTACAAAATTTGTTCGTATCATACCAAGTTTAAATATCGGTTGGTATCAAATATACCAATCGGTACCAACCGGTATCCAGATCAAAATAAAAATTAAAAAAATTTTTAAAAAGAAAATTTTATATAAAAAGGGAAACTTTTGTGTTTTGACATTTTGAGTTTAAAGTTAAAAACTACACAATATAATAAATTTATAGATTATTTTATAACATTTAGAAACTGATTTATAATTTTTAAAAATTATTCAAAACGATACTAGTATCGACCAATACCAGTACAGTACCATTTTAAAACTAAGTCTAGTACTGATACCAGTACAATAATCAAAACCTTACTAACTAGTGGTTAGAGATAATACATGACGACAGATTAACGCCAAAAGTTTTTGTGTATGATATGTATGTATTTATATTGGTAAGTGTGATGCATGATTTTGTTTTCTTGGCAGGTTTTCAAATATTACGATTATATTTATCGGTGAAGAGCTTAATGAAGTCCATGGAGACAAAGAAGATTTCTAAACACCATGTTCATTACATTTATTACTATAGAAACTATAGCTAATGTTTTTAGATCAAAAGGAGCGGACATGTTAGGGTTAAAGTTTCTAGTAACCCTTATTATCAATCTCAAGTTGGTTAGACAAATGAGAATGAAACTTTTAGAAATAGTTCCTATTTAGTTATATGTGCAACAAGGAACGACGAACCTCTCCAAAACTCAATTACCAATGAAGCTTCTTGGATTGCTAGCCACTGGTGATATAGATGGCAAAAAAAATCAAAGATGAAGTAGCCACTGTTGGAGAAAATTACTATCAATGGTGAAGGACAAAAACGAAAAAGGAGAGGGCGCTATAAATGACATAGGACCCGCATCATAATTTTTGGAAAAAAAAAGGAATCCAATAGAAATTTTAAAGTAATTTATGATCTATGGTAGGTTTTAAAAATTTTACAAATATTAGTTCTCCTTTTGAACATTTTTTAAATATTAAGATTTTTTTCTAAACATTTCAAAATGTTAGAGTCTGACATAAATTTAATTGAAAACCTTAAGTTTGTTTAGGCCTTTTTGCCTACTTTTCAAACTAACAGAATTATAAAAACCTCTTCCATTCACATATTTTTCTTATGGGATAGAAGGTTAAATTTTCATGAGCTACCTTGCAAATTTTCTTTCTATATTTAATTAGGGCAACATTATGGCTTAAACTAAGGAATAAGAATGAGTCATTGATTTCTTAAATCGTAGATTTTGCAATGTTTATTACTTATTATTATTATTATTATTAGTTTTAGTTTAGATTTATATGCAACTTGTTGAACCAAGGGGGTTCACTTTTATTTTAATGACGACAAGACACTCAATGGACTAATATTTTTGTGTACTTGAAGCATTGAAAGATAAGTTATAAGTTGAAGAATTAAAGAACATGTTTATAGAGTCTTGGAGTATAATTAGAATTAATGAAATTTATTTATTAAGACTCAAGGTTTAGGAGGAGCCAAGATAGAAATTGTATAGGTTATCATTTGTAATTTTTATTGTAAATCTTACTTAGCTCTTTTTGATAATTTGATTAAGCTCATTCATTCAAAACACATCCACAATTTAGAATTTGCATATAAGTTGCATAATTAAGACGAATTTTGTGTAAAATATTTTCAATAATCCTTTTGACAAGATAAAAAAATTGTTTTTGAAAGTTTTGGATATACATATGATTTTAACACATGTTTATAATATAAGCTTAAGCTTAGATTTGTTTGGAATTTCTTTTGACAAAATTTTATGTGTTTTATAGGAGTTCAGCAGAGATTTTGGGTATGTTTAATGATGTTGTATACTCATATTGTTGCTCTTTACATCTATTAATGACGATTGTGTTTCTTCAACTGCGTCATTGTAGACTGATGTTAAAGGGATTATAATAACGGTATATCAATGACATTGTTGATTTTTATAGAAACCACTGTTAAAAAGCCAGAATCATGCTGCAATGACTATTTCTCATGGATAACAATCTTTCAATGCATTAGAATGTTAAACAACAGTCAAAATGACAATATTGAGATTTTAAGCCTATAAATAGGTTTTTTTTTCATGAGTTTTAATCATCCAAGTGTCTAGAAATCAATTGTTCAAGTGATTTGAGCCTTAAGAAGATTTGTGTTTTAAGGTGTTCTTTGAGATTTTTTAATGGGTTTTTGTGCACAATTTTTCTGCATCCATATTATGCTTTGTGAGCCTCTAAATACACTAAATAGTGCTTGAGTGAGGTTATTTTTTAAGTTCATTTTCTAGAGATAGATTAATTGGTTAGAAAAGGTTATCCTTAAGGCCTTGAAAAAAGATTGAAAGGTTATTCTTGTTCTTAGAAAAGGGATTGTATTTCTAACATTATTATTTTAATTATAGTACAAAATCTCAAACAATTTTTATTAGGGACTAGACATAGGAGAAAGTGAACCCTCTCTGAATTATTATAGATCAATTATATCTCTCTTTCCTATACCTTCTATTTTTACGCCTTTTTTTTATCAAGCTCTATTTCAATGTATTTTTTGTGTTCATTTTTGTTCAAAAAAGTATATTTATAGTATTGATTAACATACAAGTTATTCATTTTTTAAATTCTATATATTGAATTGATTTTATCTTTTACATACATCATTATTAGTTTTCTGCAATCAGTGTTCTACAAATGTGTTGTTTGATTTTTTTTTTTTTAGGAACTTAGGAATTCATTGTAAAAATTTTTAGGAACCTAATTTATTCCCTCCCCTTTAATGTGCCATCTAAGACTAATAATTAGAATTAGAGCATAGGTGTCACATAATGGAAATTCTAGCGAATGTTTTAGAAAAGATCAATATAGCACACATGAACACTTTTTCTCCCTCATGTAATCTACATGGTAAAAACACACATAAAACACCTTTCTTTGATGGAAATGATTACTTATATTGGAAAAGTAAAGTGAGATGTTTTATTGTGTCTGATAGTATTAAACTTTAGAGAATTGTTTAACAAGAGATGCCCATGCCTTATAAAATCATAGGAAATAAAAAAGTTCCTAAGAGCGAAAATGAATGGAATGTCAAAGATGAAAAGACTCTCTCAATATTAAAGCCATACATCTTTTGTATTATGCCTAAGTAGAAATGAATTTAATAGAATGTAAATGTGTGAAACCACTTATGACATTTGGCACACTTTAGAAATCACACACAAAGGGACTAATCAAGTTAAAGAAAGTAAAGTGAGTATATTGATGCATCAATATAAATTATTCCACATGTTGTAAGATGAATCTATATTTGATATCCATCCTCATTTTATCGATATTATAAATTCTTTAAGAGGTCTAGGTAAGACCTGTATAAATATTAAACTTGATAAGAAAATTATAAGGCATTTACCGATAACATGAGAGGCATTAAATTCATGGCAATATAAGAAGTTTAGGATCTCAATGTACTTCCCTTCAATGAAATCATAGACTCACTTTTAACATACGAGATGAGATTAAAAGAGAATTAAGAAGATAATAAGATGCTCAAAAGGAAGAACATATCGTTTAAAACGATAAAGAAAAAGGAGAGTGAGAATGAAGAATCCTTTTATGGTAGAGAAGAAGAAGAAGAAACACTCACTCTCATCATAAGAGGCCTAAGGAAACTTAAAGGAAGGCTCCCATTTGTAGAAAAGAAGATAAGTCTTCTTCTAAAAGTCAATTTACTAACATAACATGTTTCAAATATAGTGAAAAAGGTCACTTGAGATCACGTTGCCCACACCTCTAAGAAGACAAAAAGAAAGAAATGAAAAAAAGGAAGAAGCCAAAAAAGAAAGAATGAAAGGCCGTATGGACTGAACTAAACAACTTCGAAAAATAAGATGTCACAAAGGTTTGCTTTATGACCCAGGACAAAGCAAACTCCTTTCACTCTTACAATAGTGAAAGTAAATGTAAAATTGAATACATGTATGAAGAATTGTTAGAATATTTTAAATATTTATCTAAGAAAAAGAGGAATGAGAATGTAGCCTTAAAAAAGTAATTGAATCCCTTAAAAAATCACTTACAAAATTTACAATGAGAAATGAGAAATTAAAAAAATGCTAAGTACAAAAAAAGTAGGAAATGATAAATATGATTTAAACTATATTAATGAAAATGGATCATCTACTAGCAAGGCAGTTTTCATAAAAGGAAACAATGTAGAGGTGAATATGCACCTAGGACCATTATGCAAAATGTATCTACTAGTAGACCAGAACCTAAGCATTATGCACACATGTATACCCTAAGACTTAAGAGTTTCTCTCAAAGTTGGTTTAATGATAAAAGAATTTTCTCTCAACTTAAACAAAATGTTTAACAAATTTTTTGTAATGGTTATAGGCCTAGAAATTATCATAGGAATGCATATAGGACCTATACTCCCTTGTTTTGCACATATTGTTATTATTATGGACATATATCATGTTTTTGTTATGATAGAATTAGAGATGTTTCCTCAACAGATAGAGATAAGCATATTACTATGATTTAAGGATCCAAGATGATGAGGATACCTAAGTTTACATGATTTTTTATTTTGTAGGTCACCAAGAGGAGAAAAAAATGATATGTGGATAGTGGATGTTCACGACATATAATTGGTGACCTTTCATAATTTATCAATTTCAAAAGTAGGATAGAGGATTCATTACTTTCAAAAACAACGCTAAGGGTAAGGTAATTGACATTGAAAAAGTTGATAAGAATAATTATTATTTAATTGATAATATCTTACTTGTTGATGGATTGAAGTATATCTTTTCAAGCGTTAGTCAACTATATGATAAGAACTATAAAGTATACTTTGAAAGTAATGAATATGTTGTTTAAACTGTAAATGATGGTAGTAACATTTTCTTAGGAAAAAGATAAGGTAATTTTCATATTTTTGATTTAGATGATACTAAACCTGAGAGCAAGTATTTGGTTTCCTTGAATGAAAGAACATGGATATGATATAGAAGGCTTAGACACATTAGCATGGACTTATAGTTAAAACTCAATTTCAATCAACTCGTTAATGAATTTCCAAGCATAAGGTATGAAAAGGTCAATATATGTGGACATGCCAAATGAAAAAATAAGGAATTCATTTCCAACTAAGAAATTAGTAACTACCCATAAATATCATAAACTCCTTTATATGGATTTATTTAGGCCTATTAGACTACCTAATTTAGGTGATAAATCATATGCATTTGTTATTGTGGGTGATTTTAGTATATTTACATGGGTGATGTCATTAAGTACTAAGGATGAATGTTTTAAATTATTTGTGAGTTTTTCTAAGAAAATGTAAAATGAAAAAGGCATATATATTGGATCCATTAGGATTGATTATGGTAGAGAATTTGACAATAACTTGTTTGAATCTTTTTCTAATGATCATGGTATCTTGCATAAATTGTCGGCCCTTAGGATTCCCTAATAAAATGATGTAGTAGAAAGATAAAAACTTTATAAGAAATGGCTAGAACTATAATTAACAAATATGAATTACCTAAGTATTTTTAAGGTGAAGCAGTAGCATATGTATGCCACATAATTAAAAGAGTTAACATTAAGCATAAAATGGATAAAATTCCCTATGACATTTGGAGAGGTAAGAAATAAAAAATTATTCATTTTAGATTATTTAGTTATATGTATTATATTTTGAACATTAAGAATAGTTTAGGCATGTTTGATTCTAGAACCTATAAACGTATATTTTAAAGATATTCTTTAACTAGTAAGGCCTATAGAGTGTTTAATAGAAGAACTCATATTATAAAAGAATCTACGCATGTTGCTTTGATGAGACTAACCCCCTTAAAAGAAAGAAATTTCTTAAAGATGATGATGTAAATTCGATAAAAGAGATTTAAAAACTATCTTTTGAAGAAAAAGATTAAAGACAAACCTTACAAGATCCAAACTTTAAAACAAAGGAAGAAAGAGCTACTATGAGAATGAAGATACAAGAATGATTATCCTTCTAACCAAATTAATAGGTGATATTTAACAAGGAGTAACTACTCATTCTTATTTTAACTTATCTCATCCTTCTTTTACGTCTCGGATTGAACTTAGATGTATAAAAGCAGCATTAGGCAATGAAAATTGGGTTTTAGCAATGAATGAAGAGTTAAATTAGTTTTAAAAAATTGAAGTGTGGAATCTAGTATATAGGCCTAAAGATCATCCAATAATATGAACAAAATGGGAGTTTAAAAATAAATTAGATGAATAAGGTAATATTGTTAGGAATAAGACTAGGTTAGTTGTAAAAGGATATAATTAAGAAGAAAGAATAGATTTTAATGAATCTTTTGCCCTTGTAGCTAGATTAGAGATCATTAGATTTTTACTTCCATTTGCTTAAAAGTGCATTTTTTAAATAGTTTATATAAGAAGATATTTATCTTGAGCAACCCCTTGGTTTTGAAAGACACGATGCACCATGGTACATTTTTAAATTATGTAAAGTTTTATATAGTTTAAAACAAATACCTAAATTATAGTATCATAGATACATTTCTTCTTAAAGATGATTTTGTAAAAGGCAAAGTTGATATTAATTGATCGATTAAGAAATAAAATAAAGATCTGTTAATTGTTTAAATTTATGTGGATGAAATCATTTTTAGTATTACTAATGAGTTTTTGTACTTAAAGTTTACTAAGTATATAAGTAGAGAGTTCGAGATTAGCATGATTGAAGAATTAAACTTCTTTCTCAAACTCCAAATCAAGCAAATAAAAGATGACATCTTTAGTAATCAAGCTAAGTACACAAATGAGTTACTCAAAAGATTTGGCATAAATTAAGCAAAGCCATTGGACATTATGACGAGCACATCTACAAAGTCAAACAAAGATTGGGATGGTAAGGGAGGGGACGTCAAGAATTACTAAAGTATGATTGGTAATTTACTTTATTTAATTGAAAGCAGACGAGATATCATGTTTAGTGTGTATCTGTGTGCTAGATTTCAAACATCACCTAAAAAATCTCTTTTACTAGTGTGAAACATTGTAGATACTTGTGTGAAACATTGTATTTAGGTCTTTGGTATCCTAAGAACACAATTTTGGGATTAGTTAGTTATTCTAAAGTTAATTATACGGGTAGTTTATTAGATAGAAAAAGTAGATCTAGTACATGTCAATTCTTAGGTAATGCATTAGCCTCATGATTTAGACGAAAACAAAACTATATTGCATTATCTATAGTATAAGCAAAATATTTAGCTGCCAGCAATTGTTGCACTCAAGTTTTGTGGCTTAGATAAAAACTTACGAATTATTGTCTAGAACTTAGTAAAATTTTCATTAGATATGATAATGCCAGCGCAATTTGTTTAACTAAGAATCTCAAATAACATTCTAGGACAAAACATATAAAGATTAGGTATTATTTAACTAGAGATCATGTTCAAAATGATGATATAGAACTTGAATTTGTTGACACCATGCATCAATTAATGGATATTTTCGCTAAGCCTATATGTAGGGATAGATTTTGTATGATTAGTAGAGAATTAGGTATGATTGATGGCTCTTCTTTATGATATTTAAATACATGTTTCTTATTTTATTGTTTTTGCCCTTTATGGATTAAACTATGTTATGCATTAATTCTTATGTCTTTAACATATTTAAATGTTTATCCTTATCTTTTTCAATTATTTCAAAAAAAGAGAGAAATATATGTGATATATGTTATTTTATAAAAGGGGTAGTAATTTTCTTTTACTTTGCTTTTAATTTTTTTCCAATTATAGTATGATGCATTAATTTAGAAGGAGTTACCAATATAAGGAGAGTCGGTGATTTCCAAATAATTTTTTAGTTTAAAATTTTATTGAATTGGTTATTGAAAAAACAATTGTATAATTTTGATGAATTTAGGAGGAGTTAATCATTATTGAGATATTTTTGAATTATGTGCTTTTATAAAATGTATTAATTCTTTTTGTAATTATTTTAAGTTTTCTATTATGATTTAGATAAGTTGAATTTATGTATTGAATGAAAATCATGTGATTTTAAGTATGACTAAATGATTTATTGATAGTTTATAGTTATTATATCACATGATTTTATCATCATCAAGAAGGGAGAGATTATTTAACTAAAGGAGGCTCACTTTATTTTGATGATGACAAAACACCTAATAGACTAATATTTTTATGTGTTTGAAGTGCTAAAAGAAAGGTATTAAATTGAAGTATTATAAAACATCTTTATGGAGTGTTAAAGAATAATTGGAATTCACGAAGTGGATTGATCAAGACTTGAATTTTCAGAAGATCCAAGATAAACCTTATATGGGTTATCAGTTATAACTTTCATTGTAAACATTACCTAGCTCTTTTTAATGTTAATGTTAAGGCTCATTCATGCACAACATATTTATAATTTAGAATTTGCATGTAGGTTGCATAATTAAGAGGAATTTTGTGTGAAATGTTTTCAATAATCTTCTTGATAAGCTAAAGAAATTGTTTTAAAAGGTTTTGAATGTGTATATGAGTTTAGTAAGTGTTAATAATATTATATTAAGCTTAGATTTGTTTGGAATTGATTTGGATAAAGTTTAATGCATTTTCTCAGAGTTTAATAGCTGTTCAGGTATGTTTAAGTGTATCATATACTCCTACTATTGTTCTTAATGTCTATTAATGGTTGTTGTTAGGTTTCTTCAATAGCATTGTTGTAGACCCACATTGAAGGGAACAGTAGCAGATTAATAGTGTCGTTGATTTTGCAAATACCGATGTTAAAAAGTGAAAATCACACTAAAATAGTTATTTCTCAACGGTAATAATCTTTTAATACATTAAAACATTAAACAACAGTCACAAACAAATATATTAAGACCCTACGCCTACAAATAGGTTGTTTTTCATGAGTTTTAATCATCCAAGTTTCTAAAAATCAATATTATTGTTTATCAAACAAGTTAATCATTTGTTAAATTCCACATATTGAATTAATTTTATCCTTTGCGTATATCATTATCAGTTTTTCGTAATCTGCTTTTTGCAAAAGTGTTGTCTAATTTTTAGGTGAACTTAGGAATTCATTGTAAAAAATTTTAGGAACCTAATTTACCCTCCCTCCTCTTGAGTGCCATTTGGTGAATCTTGTCACTTGCAACCAAATATAAAAAGAAAATAACTTCCTGTAATACAAAATATTAAATTGAAAATAACGAACGACAAAACAATGAAAAATTTAACAATCAATAATATCAAATATTATTCTCTGATTTCATTCACTATTGAACTTGTATTGATCATCAACACTAAATATAATTAATTTATTGTTCAAGAATTCGTCATAATAATTTTCTCTACCTATCTTGTCTTATTTGTAGTTAACCGAAACATGTATTTGAATGAGCCCTACCTAATTCGGCTATTTAGTTCTTTTTAAAGTGGAGAAGTATCGTTCAAGGACGTGTAAAAGGAAAATTTTGAGAGACATCGGGGCAAGTCATTGTTTTGAAGCTATGGAAAGCACGGAATAGATAACATTTTACGAGAAAGCAATCTTTTGTAGATGATATTTTACATAAATGCTTTATTCAAGTAATTTTTTGGATGAAATGTCAAGATAGGGAGATTCATTTGATGGTAATGAGGTTTATAGATGTCCACAAATTTTACTATGATATTGATGTAAGTTTAATATGGTTTTCTCCTTATTCGGTGTCATAGCCTAATTTATAGAGAAAACACCTCGAGTATATGGGATCCTTTCAACCAAGAAATAAATGTTTAGTTACCAAACATCATGATTTTCTTCTTCTTATCTAATGTTTCTATTGTCTATTTTTTTTGCCCTACCCTTTTTACTATCTTTATACTATATATTTGCACCCTTTACTCTTGTTTTCTACTTTTTCGTGTTTCTATAGTTGTTACTCTTCTAGTTTTATTCTATCTATTTTTCTTCTCTTTCACACGTCAATTTTTTGCCACCAACCCCCTTTGCAACTCATGTCCTTCCCTCCTCTTTTTATTGCTCACATTTATTTTCTTTCTATTCCCTCTAAACTTTTATTTCTTTTTAGAGTCCAACCAAATATAAAAACCCTCTTTTTTTCGTTGTAATTGTCAAATATAAGGCATAAAACCAAAACAAAATCTTCTAAAATTTTGCTACCAGATGTCATTACATTATCAATGCACGAGGCCATGTCTAGTTAGTTTAAACATCTATTTTAGATCTTTTCTTTACAAAAGTTCTATAATTCTTTCCATTTGATTTCACCATATACCTTGACGTAAAAAGAGATTCATTAAGCATAGCCTCAAACCTTATAATTAAAGAAATTTAAAACATGAAAATATAGAAAATAAAGACACTAACGCCATTTAAAACTAAAATAACCAATTTTGGTTCAAGCATAATTTGTCAATTCTCACAATACGACCATGATTTAAGCTTGAGTTAAATTCACCCAAAATCTTTATGGTTTAGTTAACTATTAATTAGGTCCCTATAAATTTAAAATTATCAAGTAGATCCTTAAAGTTTTAAATTACTTCCACCTATCAATCTATCGTTAAATCTGTCCTACATAACAAGACGAAATACTAACTAAACATACCTGCATGACACATTGGATACATATGGCATTGTCACATGGTACCTTGATTAATTCTTTTATCTCTGATTAAAACTTCAATTTTGTCATTATTACCATAACCAAAACGACATTGTTTTGATAATGACTAAAGCTAAGTTGTTGTAGTTATAAGGGTTTTGTTTTTCTTTGCTTCTTCACCTATTGTACTTTTCTCCAAGTTGAATAATGGTATCAATGGAAGGTAAAAATGTCCCAAGAGCTATGGGGGAAATCTTCTTCTCGTGTTAGGTCATCATGTCAAAATTATCAATACTTGTAGTCAATCAAACTTGATCAATCTATTGTGTCACTTAAAGATAGTGAATGTGGATCCACAAGTATAATTATCACAAACACCAACTACTATTGATATCAATATCGGGAAGCTATACACTTTTTACAATTTCCTTCATAGATAGAACATAAAATGAGACCCAACTAGTTCAATATTATTCACTTCCAAGCTTTCAATTGAAACCTCCATGAACAAATTTGCTCCATTTCACCACCACTGCAACCCTCTCATTCATCAAAATGGTCAATGTCCATATAATTAGATGCCAAAAGCGAGAGCTCATAGTTCTTTAACTTTTATTTCTCTTGCTCCAACAACTGCCTCTCTTAACACCTCCATACTGACTAGCTTTTGATCATATCCTTCACTTAGCATTTTATTGGGATTTGAATCCTTAAATGGTTTGTGTAATGTCAGAACTCTAGGTTCAATTAAAATCATGTATGCCCAGGTGACAACTTCAAGAGGAGAGCTTACGAGAAAGAAGAAAGAAGAAAAGCTAATCCTTTATAACAAAAATGATGTCAATTTGATCATAATTATTAGAACGATATCGTTTTGGTAATTAAAGTCAACAAATTCTTTAGGATCAAAACAATGCATTTTAATATTAATCAAGTTGACATCGTTTTGATCCAATGATAAATAAATAATTAAAGTGTTATATAGCATTTTTATGTTTATTTATTATACTACGTGAGTATGTTTAACTACCATTCTATCATAATATGTAAGACAAATTTAATAAAAGATTAATAAATGAAAATAATTTAAAACTGTAAGAACTTATTTAATAATTTTAAAACTATTGAAATCTAATTAATAGTTAACTAAACCATAAAGGTCTCTCTCTTTTTTTATAATTAGGATCACAAAGGTCTATAGTACATTTATCCTTTTAACTTTAATTAGTGAGGTTAGATGGACGAATTGTAAGAAATGGGAAAGGTCTTTAATCCTCAAGTCCAAAGTAAAGCCCAATTTCTAAAGGCCAGTCGACCGTTAGGGTCGAATTAGAAATTGCCCACTAAACCACAAGTAAGACCATTTCAACTGTTGTCAACTAGTTGTTTAGTTGTGTTGTTGGTTGTGATTTTTTATTATAATTTTTGTATTTTTTATTAATTTTTGTATTTTTTTTTCGATTTTTATACTGTTTTTTCGGTTTTTTTGTTGTATTAGTTTGTTATTTTTATAAGTTTTTGTACTGTTTTTTCAGTTTTTGTGTTTAAAAAAACAAAACATCAAAATCAAAATCAAAAGTCATAGTCAAACTAAACAATGCCTAAAGAAGTTAAGATAGAATGGTTTATTTTTCAAGGTCCGAATTCTTGATTTGAACCCTCGCAAATTCAAAGTTCAATTCTACGGCTTTTTTGTCAAGTCAACACCTGGATTTTTCCACTAAATAACAAGATATTAACTAGCAATTTGTGCATTTCATATGTCTATAAATGCATTCATAAACCTTACGCAAAAACCATCCAAGAAAACCCTACTGATCATCTTCAAGACGTGGCCTTGCAAGCTCTCGGATCACATCATAACAAGCCAAAGGTCCTTCACTTTCCTCATTTCATCTCACAAATGGGTTCTTACAGAAACAAGCACTACCCGGCAATAATTGTCATGATTACCGTTCTCGTCTTTATTCGTTGTCAGCAAATATTAGCGGTTAGGCCATTACAAGGAGATGTATGGTTAAAGAAGAACTTGGTTATAACCGAGTCTCTTCAAAGGGGCAACGTGCCAGGGTCTGGGACCTCCCCATGCACCCATATTCCGGGCGGTGACAACGGTCATTGCACGATAGGCGAGATGCACGTTGCTGGCCATGCTGGTCGTGCACCAACTACCTTTACGGATATTGCTAAGGAATCCGATACTCATGAGATCCAAAAACAAGATACAAGCTCTCGATGAATCAATTCTAAAGGTGTAGATAAATGAAACAAGCACATGGATGAACATATGCAGCGGTATCATGTTATTTATTGTTAGCAACCTTTTTTAAGATTAAGAGATATTTTTAAATTAAAGTTGACATTCAATTCGAATGGCATGTAGCTAAAGTAACGAAAGAATATTTAGCGTCATCTGGAATTGGAGGAAAACAAGTCCCAATACGGAAGTTGTGAGGCTATCCCAGCAGATGTATAATGAAAAAATAATAATAAAACATTTTACGAATTTATGAATGTCAAGATTTCTTTAATTGCATAAGATGA
>JAOXYD010203889.1:0-34953 GCA_028565735.1 Pinacopodium congolense
GTTTTGTTTTATTTCTTTTCCATAATTTAGCTTAGTTTAAGTATTTTTCTTGCATATTCTTATTTCTACTTCATTTATTTCTTGTTCTTAACCTTAGATACTTACTATTTTTTATGTTTTTCCTATGGTTTATGCATTTATTTTATGTTATTCCCTATTTTTGTTGTGATTGGTTTATTTTTATATGGAATCTTGGTTTTTAATTAATATAAATTTTGTTTCTTTTATTTTCCAGTGTATTATCGTTATTTAGGTGATTGTTTATGTGTTATTGTTAATTTTTCTATATTTTAAGTTTTTATTTTGCATTATTTTTGGGATGTTAGGGTAGTTGTGTTGTGGGTTAGAAGATATTGATGGATCTTAGGCTTAATAATTGTGATAATGTAATTGAATTTAATTGGGTTTTGTGAATTAAGTTATGATTGAATTGAGATTCCACATAAATGTCATGTATTAAGGCTTAGGATTAGCTACCCTAGGTATGATTCTTAGTTCAATTGCTAGGTGGTGACTTGTGAAACATAATTGTCTATAGTTAATACCGCAAGTAGCAATAAGTTGTTTGGGTTTGTAGGTAAACTTCCTAATTAATCTAAGATTCCATTCTTCTAGGTTACATGGTCCGAGCTTGTATGACCATGGCTTAGGTTGTTAGGGGTAGGTTTTCTATCTCATAGAACCTATCTAAATTTAGATGAACTGAGGGTTTAAGAGCTTGTTCGAACCTATAAGCTAGCATCTTAGACCAGTCACAACTTACTATTTTGAGGATCAATTATAAGTTGAGAATATCATATTTATCTTCTACCCAGCTTGCCATATTTGTTATTTGTTTACTGTTTATTTGTTCTGTTTTGTTAATAGTATTTAGTGTCTAATTTTAATATCTTTGCATTTAAGGGCTTTTTTTTTCCTTTTTATGCAGCATTAGAATAGCTTTAGCTTACCCTAGCTCTCTATGAGATCGACCCTGACTCACCTTAGCTACTTAATTAGGTTAGTTAAGTAAATTTATTATTTGGTGTAGGTTAGTTAGGTAAATTTATTGTTTGGTAGTCCACGACAGACTCACAAAAAGGATTGGTCACTAAAATTTGTTGATACACTGTGGAATTATAGAACTACATATAAAACCCCCGTTAGGATGTTTTTGCACAAATTAGTTTGTGGAAAAGCTTGCCATTCGCCTGTTAATTTAGAACATAGTGTCTATTGGGCTCTTAATTTTCTTAATTTTGACTTAAAGAAAGTTGGAGAAGAATGGCTTTTATAATTGAATGAGTTGGATGATTTTTGCTTTGATGCTTACGAAAACTCAAAATTATATAAGGAAAGAGTAAAGACATATCATGATAAGCATATCATTCAAAGAGAATTAAATTTGGATGATGAGGTTTTGATCTATAATGCAAGATTAAAGTTGTTTCCAAGCAAGCTGAGATTAAGATGGATAGGGTGATATGATGTGACCAGGATTTATCCATTTAGAATAATTAAAGTCTGCAATGGTCACTCAACATTCAAAGTAAATAGGCAAAGAGCGAAGTGGTATATGCCTAGTCAAGTTGAGGAGTCTGTTGAAACTCTTTCACTTTTTAATTGTCATTGATAAGGAATTATCTTGTTTAGATAGTTAATTGTGTGTGTATTTGTTTTATTTTATGTGATAGGACCTTAGATTAATGTATTGCATCCTTTTAAGTGGGTTTGAATTAGATTAAGTTTCTTTTCCTTAGTATTTCCTTAGTTTGGTTTGATTTTTATTTGATTTAGGAGTGTTTTTTACCTTGATTTTAAAGTAAATTGTTGAACAATCTAGTCAATGTTGTTAGGACTTGAATTAGAAAAGATTTTGTGGTGCATTTGGCATTAAAATGGAGTATTTAATGGATAGACAGACCTTTAACGATGGTTTAAGAGCCCACCATTGATGGATAAGAGCCCACTGTTGATCCAAGCCTTTCTAGACCTTCAACAACAGGCTGCTCCTCTATCAATGGCATCATTAAAGGATGAACAACTCATCTTTAAAGCTCGAATCATGTATAAAAACAATGTCATTCCACCGTGGTGACAGACAATGTTTTTAATAATAGTACAATTACGCATTTCCTTTCCTTTATAAACATTTCAGTTTCATTCCACATCTATCTATTGCTCTTTTTTGTTATTGGGCAAAATGGGAAATTTTTAGCCTAAGGTTTGCACCAATGTACAGGTTAAACCAAAATGTTTCGAAACGTTCAAATCAAATCCTAACATTTTTAAAATGTCTAAATCAAATCCTAACGATTTAAAAAACGTTCAAAACAATCCTAAACCTAGTTACTATTAACCTATGGGAACCTACTCATTGGCTGAAAAATGGAATAGGGGCCTACTATGCCACGTGGTAAAAAATTGAAATTTTTTTTATGTGAAACCCATTATGCCACGCCTAAATTTCATGACATATAAGTACCACTCTATCTAATCAGTGCATCTTATGCTTTGGTGACGTAGCCCATACTGATATTAGTGGCCTGTAAATGGCACCGTGTAGTGGATTTATTTCCACTAAAATAAATGGCATCATTTTGATAGTTTTATTGTCTCCTTTCTGTTTTTTGATACAGTATCTTGGCTGATGTCATCCTTTTCACTTGGAAACAACGTTGTTGCTCTTCATCTGTTGCTTTTCTACTTCGTGTTGTTCTCCTGGTTTTCATTCCCTTTTATTGGCGTCACTGGTCAAGACTATAGAAATTGGTAGAGATGCAATTGAAAAAAAAAAAAAAACAGGATTTCTATATGTGAAACGGTGAAGTAAATTCATGGTGAGTTTATTTATGGGTTTAATGGATGTTAGTAAATAATATTCTGTTCTCCACTTATATATGTTTTGGGTTTAGTGTATCTTGGGTATAATAATTATATTGTCTTAATACAGGACACAAAAGCATTGAAATGGTGGGGTATTGGGGTGTTGATTTTTTATTCTAAAGAAGGTAAAGACTAGCATTTCCTTTATGTGGTCCAGTAAATGTAAATTGGCTTTATATGCTAAATATTTGGCTTTTTGAACAAAAAGGGTAACCATAAGTGTTGTTATTTAGTATGGTCCTGCAAATGTTGTTTCTTAATCTTTTGTCTTTCAACTCTCTTTTGAATGTAACACATGATTGCACTATCTTTGGAAACTTCCATTGTCATCTACATTTTTGTCATACATATTTGGCTACTAGACTAAGATGAGGCATTGAGATCTGTATAAATGCTTCTAATGAGACATAACAAATGCTTGAACTTGATTTTCTCCTTAATGTTGAATTTTGCTTTTAATAACCATAGGAATGTCCATCATTTTTTAATGGAGAATACCAAGTTCAAGAATTTTTTATGTCTCATTAGAATCATTTATACAGATCTTAATGCCCCATCTCAGTCTAGGATCCAGATATGTAAATGACAAAGGTAATTTCCAAAGACAGTGAGTCATGTGTTACATTTAAAAGAGAGATGAAAGATAAAGAATAAAAAACAACACTTATAGGACCACACTAAGTAACAACACCTATGGTGGCCCTTTTTATTCAAAAATCCAAATATTCAACACATAAAGCCAATTTACATTTACTGAAACACACAAAGGAAATGTCGATCTTTACCTTGTTTAGAACAGATAATCAACACCCTAATACCCTACCACTTCAACGCTTTTGTGTCCTACATTGAGACAACGAAATATTATACCCAAAATACACTAAACCCAAAACATATGTGGGTGGAGACCAAAATATTATTTACTAGCCTCCAGTAAATTAAAAAACAAACCCATCGTGAGTTTTCCTTCACCGCTGTGCATACATAAAAATCCTATCTGGGTTTTGCTTCAACTACATCTCCATCAATTTCTGCAGTCTCCAACCATGACGTCAATAAAAGATAACAGAAACTAGGACAATGACACAAAGCAGAGGAGCAATTAATGAAGAGTAGCAGCGCCATTTCCAAGTGAAGAGGACGACACCAACAACAACGTCATATTAAGGAATAGAAAGGAGACATCAAAACTATCAAAACAATGCCATTTGTTTTAGTGGAAACAAATCCACTAAATAACTTCGTTTCCAGGCCACTATCATTAAGGTGGGCAACATCACCAAAACACAAGGATTATTAATTTGATAGAATGGGACCCATATGCAACACAATCGATCACATGGCATAATGGGTCTCATATCAGATTTTTTTTTCATTTTTTTTTCATATGGCACTGTTGACCCAATCATAGCCATATGGCTTGTCTTGTGGCATAGTAGGCCCCCACTTCATTTTTCAATCAATGAGTGCCACGTGGCACTTAACTTGTTAGGTTAATGGTAACTAGGCTTGAGTTTTTTTTGAATATTTTTTGAAATGTTAGGGTTTGATTTAGACATTTTGAAGATGTTAGGGTTTGATTTGAACGTTTTGAAACATTTAGATTTGACTTATACACTGGTGCAAACCTTAGGGTCAAATTTGCCCTTTTTGCTATTACGTTTTTGGCTGGCTACATAAGCAACTAATCGAGGTTGGTTATTTCCTTTTTGTTCTTTTAATTCTTTGTCTCACTCAGGATATTAGTCTAATTTGAAATTAGTCTCTTATGGCCTATCCCAGTAATCACAATACCTATCTTACTTATTCACAAAATACTTCTTTATTGCGATTTGCTTTCCGTCCATTATCTCCACCTTAAACTTTTGCAAGCATAGCCACATTTTCATGTCCATTTACTAGGTTATAGACATGTATTTATTTTTCGAAACATAATAAAACCATCGAATAAAATAGGGTTCATTTATGGACTGTCCACAAGAAGGATTTGATTTTTTGTATTATCACACGAGGACCATAAAAATTTATATTATCCTATTTTCAATTACAGTTTCAATATCCTCCTTAATAGCTTCACAGGTACAACTAGGCATAAATTGAAAAACATTCAGCTAATCTTAACCTTTTTCAATCTAATACAGTAAATTTCTACACTATTAAACATTGAGAAATCGAATTGGTACTTCAAAGGCTCATTACTTCTTCCATTCTATGTTTTAACTCACTATGGCTTTGTAAGAAATGAATTTTTGTGTCCATCACATAACAATATAGTCCGTACATTGCCATCTTTCACATTTATGTTTGAATAGACATGGTATATTATCCCATCACAAAGCCATATTTCATGCTAGTGCACAACAGATGTTTCATGTACCTACTTTATCTAAGATAATTGTTTATCCTTAAAGGAACACAAGCCAGTAATATTCTTATGTGATTCAAACTATGGAGAACAAATGGATCTCCAGAAACTTCTTGTATTATTGAATTTCGATCTTTGATTTGCATTTACTGATATCTCGTCATTAGTGTTGTAATTAATCTCTTACTCAAGCTTCAAAAATAAAGCAAGTTCCAGAATCAATTCCTATAATACCATGAATATAGTAGAGTAATATACAAGAGGAGATTATCTAAGAATAGAGAGAACAATATTCATATTGATAAAGAAAGTGAAGAGATTTACATATTGAGGCAACTAAGTCTATTATGCAACTTTAAGTTTGCATTAACTTAAGCTTGAAAATTTACGTGAGTTTCCAAGAATTAAAGGAAATTTTAGGTTTATCCTGTTGGGAACACAATGGAAAAATTTAAGGTTTCCTCTAAGGGATCTATTTAAAAAATTTTAACTTGAATCAAAAATAAAAAACTAAAAGGTTTCGGACGAACCTAATTAAAGCTTTCCTGTTGAAGCTGATTTCTTCTAGTATCCAAAAACCACAATCGGTCACACGCTTGGCATCAAATGATATCCACAAGTTATTTGTAGAGAACTCAAAAACGATTTTTTAAGAGGAAGTAGAGTCCTTCTAACAACCCTAAGATTGTTTCCTTATAAAGTGGAAAAATCATATTTTTCCTAATATGAAAACTTAATTATAAATCATAATTAAAGTCTAACTTTAATTATTGTTTTAATTGAATCAAATATCTCATATTTGATCTTAAAGTTTTTTAAACTTTACAATTAAGTCCAACTTAATTAAAATAGTCCTTCTTCCAATAAACCTATATGCGTAACCCATTAGGTTCCTAATATGTTGGCAATGATCATAAATTGTAATTTTAATTTGTAAATAGAATTAGATAAATTAAAACTCCTTTTATTTTATCTTTAATTCCCCAATTAAAAAATTTATGATCACAGATCAAGATTAACATCTATCAAGATGTCACGACCACCCAAATACTAGGAATGTCGAAGTGGTTTTGACTTAGCTTGTCCATGCATGATTTTTTCGTATAATTCAATCTTTTCATCATACAATTTTCTAATTAGACATAGAGTATGGAATTGGTGTCTTCTTTATTTGATTTCAATAATATTAGTTCTCCAAAATTAGTAATTGATTTTATTACTGAAATTTGAAATCTATTTTCAAAGTGTCATAACACCTTGGCCAAGGATTTCTTAAATCAATACTAATCGAGAACAACAGAACATTTTTCCAAATTACTTTAGGGTGACAAATCCTATATTAATTACTCAACTACCTCCATATAGTTCATGTTACATCCAATGACAACTGAATGAACTACCCATGGCTAAAATAGGTAGTAAGTAGTATCACATCATAACAATCCCTATACAAGATAACTTTGGTAATCTCAAGTCTAAGGATCACTTATACAATCATCACAATGAGTATTTCCATAGATACACAAGTAATGTTCCATATGGAATTCTCATATCCGGTTAATTCAGTAAACTTGTTTTATAACAAGCACCCATAGGTTTGTTTAAGTACTTTCATACTTTAGTTTATGAGATCGACTACCTCCTTCATAAGGAAAAACATAATGTATGCTAGTTTTTCGACTCTATTAATGTCCAATCTTAATAGAGAAATAACTTGGAACAATTTAGGAATAATACTTATATATAACATGAATCTTGTAATTATGATCTTTATCATAATTTCACTTGTAAAATATATTTATCTCCTGGACTCTATCTTATACATTAGTTAATTAAACAATTATGTACAAGATAAATAATGCCTTTAATAAATATGTCACAGTTCTACAACTAATCAATTGGTTGCAGGGTATAAACCAATAATCTCCCACTTGCACTAAACCAATCACTTAATGACGATTATTCTACTGCTGGAATAACTGTTTAATGAGAGAATTCTACAATATTCTCTTTAATGAGTACTTGCTTAAACCTTATAATTTATATCTCAATTATCACTATAATTAAGAGGAATTTTCAAAATATATCTTTGAATCATTTATGACTTAGTTCCTTTCGCATGCTAAATGACTCTTATGTTCTATAGTATTTTATTGTTTGAATAATGCAAAGAACTACACCTAGTTCATAAAAGAACTTTGTGATCTAACAATCATTGCCATAAAATGAAAAAATTATTAAGGCATGATTAGCAACCATTGCTACCTGGGAACATTTCCAATTCAACTAATATTGTTCTAAGTAATTGTATCTTAATTAGGAATTTCGTTCTCGTTAAACTAAAACTAAAACCCTATAACATTAAACTTAAATATTAACTCATATACAAAATAATTGACATCATTTATACTTCATAAGTGTTAGACATCTCAAATGCTAAACACCTTTAGCACATTATCTATGTATTTGGATTAGAATAGGTAAGCAACTTCTGCATCTATCTTTATAAATCTTAATTCGTAGAATTTAAGTTGACACCTTTTCATATCAAATTAAGAGTTATTCTTAGATTACCATACCATTAAAGAGAAGCATGAGGCTGATACCATTGAGGGAGTTTTATTAAAGGTATACCTATTTACCTCACTCGTGCATTTCTTTTAGATTTCTTAGGAGTTCTAGATGATGGCAATGCCTATGCAAGTGCTGGAGATCCTTTTCATGGATATCAGTTTTTCCATTGCTATACCCAGAGATGCCTTAGGGTTAGTTAGGAGAATCATTTGAGCATTCACTATTGTAACTTTAGGGGTTAAGGACTATATCATTGTAGACTATTCAGTGCTAATGTGGCACCTGGGGTTAGTGGACTCAATGAGCTGATGTTTGGGGATGTATATCTTCTATATAATACGTTGCATGGATTAGGTGCCATTCAAGGATTACCATTGGCTAGTTTCATCATTACTACCATGCGTAATGTGGCTAAGATGCAGAGGTCAAGAAAGAACTTCTTTCCTTGCCTTTTGACTCGGATCTTCTAGGAAAAAGGAGTTCCATTTGGTTCTGAAGCACCTGAGGATAGAGTATGTTAGACTTATACCACCACTGCCACACTCAAATTATGACAGTATTCTCGTTTTAGAGTATAATGGCATAGGTTACATGAGAGTGAGAGACTTGAAGGTCCCACTGTTTTTTATATACCTCTTGCAGCACCTCAGGAGGTTATAGGTGAGACTTCTTCTAAAGCTACCCCAAGTATCCACCTATCACATCCAGCTTCACCTGCTTTTGAGGCTCGTCTTTCTATAGATATCCCTCAAACCAACCTTATGACTTTTCTATTCAAAAATAGGACTTGTCTATCTCCTAAGATCTAAGAGCTTCGTTTTGAGATCCATTCTAGTATGGAGATTATTTATAAGCATCTGGACTGTGTGGATCTACGATTAGCACTACTCGAGGAGTGTAAGTTATCCTAGGATTGGGATAGTCCTATACCTTAACTGCTTTTAGATTGTTCTTTCATCTTATTTTAAGATGTTTGCCTTTGTTATTTATTTTCAATGTGTTTCCTTTTTATTATTCTCAGTTTCTTTTCATTGTGTTTTTGTATTTCTATTTTTTTTCGAATTTTGATATTTCCTTTTAGTTGTATTCTCACTCCTTGGTTGTACTTTGATTCCATATTATGATAGTGGATCATGTTTTCATTATTTTCTGCCTTCTGTACTTTTATCCTTTTTGGTGGTTTCAGTTCCTGCACTTCACCTTAGCAGAGCATCATCATGATCATCTCATATGGGTGCATTCCTTTCCTTTCTCTCAAATTTTGTGCTTCATTTTTTTTATTTATGAACATGGGGGACAATGTCCAATTCAAGTGTGGGGTAGGGATTTGGTTATTGCACACTTATGTTATTTTTCCCTAAAGTATATTATTTTATCATTTTTCATAATAGTTTATAATTTATGTAAAAAAAATTACATTTGATACATTTCATTAAAACTTTTTCCTTTTTATTTCAATTTATTCTGATGAATTAAGATGTTATGTAATTAATTTTGATTATTAATGATTAAATTCTTTCAAATTGCTTCATCATTTAAAAAATGGATACATAATAATCATAAGATGTTCCATGAATAAGATTTATATTCCAAGGTGAATTATGACTTCTTTTAAACTTTTTCACCATCTTGTTTATAATAGAATAAAAAGAAAAAAGAAAAAAACAAAATAAATTTAAAAAATTATGTTTAAATAATGGAGTAATAAATTCACTCTTCTGGTTTAGGACAAATAAAAAGGTTGAAGTTATTGAGTGTTATTAGTAACTAGTTAATGTGAGGTGACTCAACTGAGTAACTAGAACTTGTTCATGACAAAATATTAACCTTCGTATAAAAAGATTGAGTGACTTCTCAACTAAACTTAAAAGCTCACATGATTGTTTTAATTTTGTTCTAAATAAATAATAGATGTGAAATTGGTTTATAAGGTAACATATTTTACTTTGCTTATATGCATTTTACATGTGGAATTGAGTTTTTAACTTAGGTTAAAGTTTGATGAATAACTAAGTACTTTGAATATATTTATGATTTAATAAGATTAATTGATTATATAACGTCTCACTAAATTATGTTGATTGATAAAATTAGGAATTCTTTTCAATGATTTGTTTGCTGATCTTGAATTAATTTTCCTATGATTATATGCTATTGTGAAATTGATAGTTAATTGATTTGTTTAAAGACAAGTAAATGCTTAAGTGTGAGGGAATTGATAACGGTTGATTATGCTTTTTAATGGATTTTTGTTATGTTTAGACCCTATAATTTCATGTTTAAAGGTTTAATTCTTTATTGGAAATTTTTAATTTACTGTTGGACTTGATTAATTGAAGAATTATTTGAAAAGAAGGCAAATTAGGCACTCTTTAAAACCTTGACATGGGTCTGGAGAGGCCCACTTTGAGGTATCTAGGAACCATGTTAAAGTATCCTTATAGCAAGACCTTTACAGTAGTTGTGTCACCCGCCGTTAAACTTTGAGTTAAACCACCATTTTAAGCACAAATAAGCAAATCAACCACCATGTCTCCACAATTTCAGTTGAGCCTTGGCTGGAAATTAAGGCCTTATCTAGTAAGGATAAGAAGGTTTTCCTTAAACCTTTGCAAGTGGAAAATAATAGAAGATATGACACAATTGGAGGAAGGAGAGATTTGAAAATTTTCTTTGCACCTTTCCATTATTCTTCCTTATTGGTCCTAGTGTTCTCCACCTTCAAGCACTTGTAATTTAGATTTTGAGATATTTTCTGACCTACTAAACATTGGACCTTGTTTTTAAGACATATATTTGATTTTAAAGATCATTCTAGGGGGATTTCTAACTTAGAATTCTTTATGTTATGCTTTGTCCTTAAGATTAGTCAAAGTCTTATGCATAAACTTACATATCTTTATGTTCTTTGATTTTCTTGAAGTTTGATTGTCAATTTTTAGTTGTGAAGGAGCTAAGATTATTCTCCAGAACCCATCACCCATTCAGGAGCATCTCTTGGGTGTTTCCTCAACTTAAACTAATTTATTATTTCTTTATTTTCAGATTAATCAAAGTATGTTGCTTAAGATACTTGTTTTGTTTACTTTGATTAATATGTGTGGCTAAATCAAATTTCAACTAAAGATTGGTGTCTAAATGAATTAAGTGAGCTTTTGTTGATGTTTAAGGGACTGATTTTTGTTTAATGAAGGACTAAATAATCTGTTTTTAAGCTAGCCACTTAGAAAAGATAAATAGATTATCTAATACCTGAGAAATCAGCTTAAGTTGTTAGAAGAATCAATAAATAACACAAATTAATAATTATATTACCAAACCTTGATTATTTGTAAGAGTTTAAGTTTTGAAATTAAAAATCCAGCAGTTAACTTCCTAATCTTAAAGTCTATTAACTTGATTTGACGCATGGCCAAACTTCAAATTAGTATTAATAGATAAAAGACAGTTTTAAGCTTAGCTTTATCTCAAAATTATGAAGACATTCTAAATCATTTTTTAAAAATGTTATTTGCTCGATTAATTCATTAAAAACCTAATCCTTAGCTAATTTCTATAAATAGGTAATTTTAATTAAATTTTGAAAGTAACTTAAGGTCATTTTACATTATGTGAAATTGGTTAAGTTAATTTTGTATTTTTCAGCATTTTAATTAATCAATTTGAATTTCCTGGATAATTATAAGTTAATTATCCCAGTAGTTGTAGTTCCTTCTTTATAGAATCGACATTCAAAATTTTTAGTCCATTATACTACTTGTGGTGATTGGTACACTTGCTTACACATTGGTTTTAAATTAAATTTGGAATTATGTTTAAAATTAAGTCACCAAAACTAAGCAACAATCGATAATTCAGCTTCTAGCTCAAACTGTTCTTCAAAAGTGATTCAACTTTCACTTTATTTGAAGTGTTTTCTTAAGCTTCCTTTCACAGCCTACATATATTTTTCTCTAACTCATGGTCAAATACTAATTGTTTACAATATTAACTACAATTTTGCATAAAAGAAGATAACAAAACAAAGAATGAAAAATCAAACCAAAAGAAAAACTAGCAAAAGTTATGGAAGCAAATAAAAAAGATAATTAATAAAAAGTAACAAAACAAATTCTAAAGTAATTAATACCAATATATTCCTGATATTAGCACAATATATATCCCTAGCAATTACGTTAAAATTTTTTTGATCGCTTTCTTAATTAAGGATCTAGAGGCAAGTGCACCCCATCAACAAGTAATATAACGGATTTAAGTTAAATGATTATTACCTTGAGGATCTACTATAACTACTAGGTCAAAAGGTGTATGATTATCTAGAATGTATGGAATTAAATGATGAATTAAATTAAATAATTCAACTAAACTACTAAATTAGTTAACTATTCTATCTGAACATAAGTAATTAGCTAAAGATTCTACCAAGCTTAAGATCTACCTTAGGTTTTTCATAGTTTAACGGATTAATTAGATTATAGGAAATACTATATTAATAGAACTATGGTATCTTCATGAAAACAAGACAAAACCAATGGCTAGCATAGTCCTATCTCCTTTAATCTTAATTCATTGTTTGGTTATTCAAAAAAAATAGATTAACAAACATAAAGCATAAGAATTTTAAACTTAAAATATTTTATATATGAGACCTTTATACAGAATTGAAGTTTGATCATTCATTAACTCAAATGTTGTTTAATTAATTTTTCAGCAATTATAGCCAATCTATTATATCCCTATTCACCTAATAGTCTATCTTAGGTAGTCAATCTAAGATAAATAATTAAGCACTTATTTAAACAAAAATCTTTCAACATGGAAGAAGATAATTAGGAAAATAATTAATCCATCTACTACCCAATCTTAGATATTGGAAATTTAACCACACATATTCATCAATAGAGATAAAGATATAATTAAAGAACACATTCTTATTAATGAAATAAAGAGTTAAGAACACAAAAGGGTAGAAGAGTTAGAAATACAACTAAATGTACTACATCTTGATTAAGATTCTTACTCTTCCAACAACCCAGATCCACTATAAGGTCTATCTTAAAATTTATAGAAAACTACTTTAAAACCATTCTAAAATTTTGCTAACTAATGTCCCCGCCCCCCTTCCTTATTTTTGAATGTTAATAGGGCCTTAACCCTAACTAAAGGCTGATTAGACTGAATTTATCCTTAAAATTCCTATTTCAATTATGCCATCCAAGAGTATAATGGCCCTTGAATGAGGGGATAAAGGATGCCATTCCAAATAACAGTTGGTATCTTGTCTTTAATATAATGATAAATAGTGCTATATAAAGACAATAACACGATGTTTCAAGTTGATATTCTGACTCTAATGACTAGTATAACAATGCTCCACCAAGAAAACAATGTGTCATTTCCAAGCAATGTTGATATTTTGTCCTTTTAATTACTATGCTCCACAAGAACATCCATTTAGGACAACCATTCTTCTGTTACCAAATACATTAAATTTCACCTCTTTTTAGTAGTTAACTCTTTAAATGGACATGAACCTACAAATTAACCAAAATAACTCATAAATATAGTAGATTCATAGATTAGTAAGGGTGAAATTGCATTAAAATATAGCCTAAAAACCTATATAAAATATGCCGATCACATTTACAACAACTTTGATCCATTATCTTCATCTATGGATAAAATGGCACTACATAGGAGCATTAACAATGTTATTTAATAAAACCATTTATCTTTTGCAAATTGCGTCAAAATTCATTCTTTTACACATTTAACTCCTTAATTAACATTAAATTGAAATTACACTGAGATAGATCTTAAATCGGGCAAATTCATATATTAATACCGCTAAATTCATGATAAAATGCAACATAAAATCTTACATAAATTACCCATATCAATTAAAAACTTGTATAAATTACCCCAAACAATTTCCCCAAACTTAAAATATTCCTCGTCCTCAAATAACTAATCAAATTTTACTAAAAAAATATTCCAATAAGCATAAAAATTTTATTGTGTACTAAAGCACAAACTAGTATAGCTAGTCATAGCTAGTATCTCTTCACTCAATCATGTCTTTGACATGACTCAACACACACAATCACATAATACAGCATTGAAAATCTTTATGTATAACATCAAGCATCCAATTAACTCTATAAAAATCATCATACAAACCTATTTAAGTATGCTTCGGCACTTACATTTTACAGTTCATCTTACCTTAATCACATTCTTTAGCTTAAAAATTACTTTTAACAAGTGGATTTTACATTCCATCTTGTCTAAATAAATGTATTGTATACTCCATCTTTACATTCTTACACATTACTTAACTTATAAGTATTCACTTTAAATTTAATTATAATCCTTTCAATTTTTTAGATTTTTTCAAAATAAATTTAACTACATACCCTATTCCTAATTTACATAAAAATCTATATAAAAACTCCTTAGAAATTTAACATTACATATAAGGATTGTCAAACACATGCATATCACACAACAATAAAAGAAAATATAGTATTTAAATAGCAGTGATTCAACATATTTATGTCAGCTACATTAATTGCATTAAAGTACACCAATGGACAATCAACTAACCATTAAAATTATCATGAATGAGATATCCAAATTAATTATTAGCACAATGCACAATAATTTAAGTGCATAATAGTAAAATATCCGATTCTCTTCCTCCAAAATTTAAAGCAAACATTGTTCCTAATGTTTATATAATATAAATGAAATAAAGAAGCAAAAGAATGGAAAATAAAATTCTTGTAAATTTGCAGCTTTAATTGTTCTTCATAGCATCCAAACTAACTAGAAGAGAAGAAGATCAAACCATAAAAAGAAGAATGAAAGCATGAAAATGATCAAAATATAACTAAACCAAAATTATCATAAAACAAAATCCTACGATCCTATAATAATTCAAATACTACAAATCTAAATGGTTCAATTGCCTCTTAACAAGCGCTTCTTTAGAGAATTATAATTCTCTTCCTCCTTTCATAGCTTTGGCCAATCTCTTCATATCCAAGATGGCCTGCCACGAGTTTATTAATCATCGCATCTACCACTGGATTTCTTCTTACACCTCTTTTATCTTTTCCAATGTACCTTTGCAAAAGATCTTAATACCAATTTTTTATAGGTAATTACAAATTATATTATCAACTACTTAAGAGAACTTTAAGTGCATTCTTTTATTTGATAACTTCAACATCAATAGCCTCTTTCTTTTACTCTTCCATCTGACTTGTCAACTACTTCTCACTTCTTATTATTTTATCCTTCTCTTTTTTCGTTGACTTCACTACTATTTTGGTAGGTAGATTCATGCTTATATTTTGCAATTTATTTAACTAGCTAGCCAATCTATGTCGATAAGTCATGGATGGAAGCTTCTCTACTTTTATAATAAGCATTAGACTTGGATATGAATTCAATTATTAGCCCTTCTAATCTCAACTCCTCTTCTTACTGCTATTTGTAATAATATGGTGCTAGTAGTCCTTAATAAGATTGGTCATTCCAAAAGGAATTTGGATGTAGTTGTTGCTCCAATGATTATTGTAAGCCATCCATTCCCAACCATTGATTGAAAATTATTTGGTCATCGTACCACTAATAATCTTTCCATTCTATTTTATCAACTAGTAGTAAAAAAAAGACAATTAAGTTTATAAACAAAAATTCAAAGAAAATATAACTAAAATATAAAATCTATAGTATTTATCATTGATATATTCCTAATATTACTCAAATAGATCTATAACAATGACGACAAAAAAACTTGTTGATTAATTTTCGAATCTATGATCTAAAGGCAAGTGTACCTTGATGATAATTAATACAAATAATCTCTATAGTGATCTATTGTAACTAGTAAATCAAAAGGTGTATGATTATCTAGAAACTCAAAATTTAATTGAAAAACTAAATTAAATAACTAACAAATCAACTATTTAATCTAAACAGGAGTAATAGGTTATGAGTTTTTTCAATGATAAGATCTAGTTAAGATCTTGTTATTCAATATATTAATTAAGTCCATGAAGTTATGTTGAATAGATCTAGGGTCCCAATTCATTTGTTTTCTTATTCAATAAATTAGATTAATAGGTGTAAAGCACAAGAAGTTCAAACTTAAAGTCTTTTAAATATGATACCCTTACAAGAAATTAAAGTTTGGATATTCATCAATTTAATTGGATTATCTAATTAATTATTTCAGTAATTAAGAGCCAATCTCTTATATCCCTCTATCACTTAATAATCTAACCTAGGTGGCTAATCTAAGATAGATAATTAAGTACTTAACTACTAAAAATTATTCAACATATAGTCTAAGATAGATAATTAAGTACTTAACTTAAAAAATCATTTAACACAAAACAAGATAAATAAGATAACAATCTATCCAACTACTACACTTGCTTAGCTATAGAAAATTAAGCACACATATTCAACTATAAAATTGAAGATATTACCAAAAATCACATATCCATTAATGAAAATAAAGAATCAATATAAAAAAAAAAAGAAAGAGTCAAAGAAAGTACAACTGAAGTACCTATATATCCCAGTTGAATTCCTTCCTCTCTGATTGCCCCTGAATGCTCTTACAAATTCTAAATCACTTATTCAATTGAAATAAAGAACAAAAGAAAACTAATCCTAAAGAAAAAATATATAAGTAATTCATTTTAAAGAACTCTTTAACTTCTCACATGTTTCCACAGAACTTCCCTTAAATTTTTTCCTTCTTTATTGTCTCCTTTTATAAATTTTTAAGAAGGCTGCTAGGATTTTAAAACCTAAAGCACGTCCAGGTTTTTTTTTTTAATGCCCTTCAAAGCCCTCTTTCAGGCTATAAAACTTAAGAGTAAAATTCCCTTGAATCCTAAAAAGAATGTTGTCATTATATATGACCATTCACTTACTATCTTCTTTCTGAAGCTAAATGATGGTGTAGAGGAATCACAACTCCATTCACATTGATCCATTATCTTCATTGAAGGGTAAAACGGTACTATATAGGAGCATTAATGGCATCATTTAAGATGGTTGTTTATCTTCTATCAAATTTTGATAAAATTCATTCTTTTAGACATTTAACTCCTTAAATTGACATAAACCTTAAATTACTCTAGTATAACCCTTAGATAGATTGAGTTTATAGGTTAGTAGGGGTAAAAACATGTCAAAATACAACATCAAAACCTATATAAATTATCCATATCAATTGAAAAATTAAATTTTAGGAATAAACATCTTTAAAGATATATTAAAAAATTTACCATTTCTAATCAAGTGCATAAATAATATGCTAAAGATGTTCAACATGTTATATTTCTTGTACTTATAAATTTTAAATATACATTATCTTTAATGAGTTGATATTTAAGTTAAAATTCATGTATTTTAAATTTAATTTCATAAGAATATAAATAGTTCCTAGTTAAAGGCATATTTACTTAGAGTAATATTACTTTTGAGTTGAAAAGCTTCCAATATAGTATCAATTGGTAATTAAGCCATAATGCAATCTTCATTTAACAAAACGATTGTTTAAATAAGAAGTTATTTAATAAACTTGGCATAATTCTTTACATTGTTCAAACAGTAATGTATTTTGGAACATTAGAACCATTATACGTTCAAAAGGAGCTAAGTTTTCTTCAAAGATCAAAATATATATTAAGGCAATTCATCTTAATCATGATGATAACTAAGATGAAAGTTGTATGATTTATGCAAGTGCTCCTTAAAGAGAATCTTATAAAATTATCTCACTAAACCACTATCCTAGTAGTAACATGATCTCCATATGATGATATCATATAAGATAATTTATTAGCTTAGTGAAAATGGTAGATTTTTTATTTATCATTAGATGTAAATTTGTGAAATAATTAATTAAGGCATTCTTTATCTTATGCATTTTTTGTTTAGTTAACTAACATATAAGATAAAATCTATAGGATAAATATTTTGAAAATAGAATTATACTAAGATCAAAATTTATAAGATTGATATTACATTTTCATAATATCTCCAAATTATTTATGGCTATTACTTTATTAAAATTGGATATTAATAGACTAAAAGGAGTAGTACACGTTATATTTGTTCCTTATAAAGAAAATAATCAATCTCTTATATTATAGTACAGATATATTTTAAAAATGTGTAGGTTCTTATCAGAGAACAAGTTCATTAAACTAAATTGACATGGGATTTTCAAATGAAACATTATTTTTGTGTCTATTGATAATGCACAAATTATACATATCTTAGGCATGCTTTTATGATGACTACCTTGAGTTTGAGGGGCAATTCTATTTTATTTGTGTGCATAATTGATTGATCATTGAATATGATGTTGATTATGTTATTTTTGATGATTTTTTATATTTTTATAAAATTTTAGCAAGAAATTGAATGTATTTTGAAGTTATAAGAAATGTGGAATCAATTTGACAAGCAAGAACATTGAGTTATGAAGTTTCATACCAAATATCAAGGACAAAAGATGAATGACAGAGAATGCATCTCGAAAATATAAAGAATAGATAAATTTGAAGAGGTCTACAACCATGGGCTTGCCCATAGGATTTGTCTAGAGAATTTCATAGGAAGGCTCACAGTCATGGGCCACAACCATAGGACTGTCAAACTCCTACGCTTTTCTAACCCTATTTTTTATTATTTTATTAAAAAACTTTTAATCTTTTGAGCCTCATCATAGCTACCAAACATCAAAAAACAATTTCCAAGTCATTTTAACAAGGATTGGAGCAAAATTAAAGGCAAAATCATATCTAAACATACAAAATTAAAGATCACGAGTGGATTTTTCAATAAGAATTATAAAGGCGTTAAGAGATTTAAGCACTAAGACAAAGATCCTCTTCATCCCTTCTCTTCTTATGATTATTATTGTTGTTTTTTATGATGGTTAGAAACTAATTTTCTTATAGGATCTAGACTTTTATGAACCCTAAGGCATAGTATTATATGATTCCTTTAATTTAATGTTAAGTTTCCAAATTTGTCTTGGATTCATTGAAGGAATTAATAAAGAAGAGATGTTTGATTAGTACTAATCTCAATTATGCGATTTCTTATGTTCAGATTGAGAAATCAAATAAATGATTAGATCATTCCATAACTGATGCATCTTGCATGGAAACTTATAAATTGGCTTACATAAGATGTCTAAATTAGATGTGAACTTAATCAAAATAATAGATTCCATAAAATATATTAATACATTCAATTGATAATTTTAGATAGTAAGACCTTATACTTAAAATGTTAATCAGAATAAGAATTACATGTTTTAGATTAAGAGTGTAGTTCAATTTAAGGAAACTGTAATCTAAGATAGTCTGGAGAATTTGTTGAATCAAGGTTTAGTAATGAATGTGAATACGTCCTAGGGGGATTAACTATCTAAGTCCTAACTTTGTAATTTCTTGTTAATTATCTTTAGTTTGTCTTTGAATTTATATGTTGTTATTTCTTTTATTTCAATTAATCACCTATTTGAATAGATTAGATAATTAGGATAGGAATTCTTTAGTGGTTATAGTCTTTATAGATAAATAACCTGGACTCACACTAGTTATACTACATCTAATAGGTGCACTTCCCTTTTTATGGTCTAACATTACTAAGATTAAAGTTTATAATTTATTTTTGTTAAAAATTATAGATACACTTAAACAGTGTCAAGTTTTTTACACCATTATTAGGGACTGCATTAATTATTAGAAGTTTCTACTCTTTGTTAGACTATAAATTTTTGTTTTTGAATTTTTGAATTTTTTTAAGTTTGTACACTTTTAATTTTCTACATATTTATTTTTCAAAAAAATTTTAAGAGCTTTTCTTCTCTTGATCTTTCTTTGTTTTTTCTTTTACCTTTTAGGTTAGGTACTTCTTTGTATAGCCAGGATTCATCCTTTAGACTTGTTTAAGCTTGACCATAAGGTTGAAAGAATGTTTCAAAGAAGTTTGAGTGAGAAAAATTATGAAAGTTTCATGAAGCTTGAGGTTCACAACATATAATTGAAAGAAATAGAGAGGGAAGTAGGACCAAGAGCTCAACTTACCATGGGTGATTTGTCAAAACCCTCTCTATAAGGTATAGAGTCTAATATTCATAAGCCATAAGTGGAGACAGTAAGTTTTGAAATTAAACCCCAAATGATCTAGATGCTCTAAAATTACATTCAATTTGATGGGTTTCCAAAAGAGGATTTGAATGCTCATATTTCCAACTTTTAAAAGATTTGTGATGCCTTCAAGTTAAATGGTGTTTTTTAAGAAGTAGTAAGGCTAACACTATTTCCATTAACCTTACAAAGTATAACCAAGTCTTGGATCAAATCTAACCTACCTGGTTTTATAACATCTTGCAACCAGTTAGCAGAGAAATTTCTTACAAGGTATTTCCCTCCCTCTTTTTTTGCTAAATTACATAATGAGATTATTTCTTTTCAATAGTAGGAGCATGAAAACTTGTATGAGGCTTAGGAGTGTTAGAAGGACATGTTGAGGAAGTGCCTACACCACTGTTTTAATTTGGGAATACTAATTAAAACCTTCCATAGCATGTTTAATTTTGTAATAAATCAACTCATTGACTCATCTTCTGGAGGTACCACAAGCTTCAAGACCCTTAAGAAGCTCTATGAATTGATTGAAAATAAAGCTATGAACATATATCAATGGGGAAATGCAAGAGAGAAACCTAAACCAGTAGGGGAGTAGACAACATTGACACAACAGCCTCACTAGAGGCTAAAGTTGAAGCATTGACTAGGAAATTGGATAACAAAATGATTGCATCTACCTCATACTAGGTGATGTGTAGTGAATTTTATAGAGGAGGGCACTCAAATCATGAATGCCCATCATGAGAAGCTAAGAGAGCCATCTTAAGAAACTAGATTATGTTAGGAATAGAAAATAATCTTTATAGCATCACATACAACCCAAGGTGGGTACAATTATCTAAATTTCTCATGTTCTAGACAAGGACAATTAAGGAAAAACCACCCACTAATTTCTAATAACAATAGCAACCTTGGAAGCCAAGCCTATAGGAGCTACTTACAAAGTACATTACCATATCAGATGCCCAATTTTAGAACATTAAAGCTTTAATTAAGATTCTTAAAAATAAATTTAGGTAACTTGATAAGAGTATTTGTGAGAGATCACCAAGTACTTTACTTGGTAATATAGAGGAAAATTTAAGAGAGCTAGAGCCTTTGGTGTTCATAACTTATAACAATGAGGTAGCTAGAGACGTAAGAGAAGTAAAGAAAGAAGTTGAAAGAAGTTGTAAAGGATGTGCATAAGAAAAAAGCTAGTGAAGAAGATAGAGTATCTATATATAAGATGAAGAACAAAGAGAAGAAGAAGCAAGAATTAAAGGACTACAAGTTGCCACTTCCATATCTTGACAAATCAAGAATTGAGCAACATAAAGAGTATATAGATAAGTTCCTTAATCATATTAGCAAATTTAATGCTAACACTCCTCTTTTTAATTCTCTTAAGCAGGAACTAAAGTATGTAAAATTTGTGCATAATGCTATCAAAACCAATAAATTAGAGAAGTACTCAAAGATGATCATTGAAAAATGTGCAACAAGTTTTAGAGATAAACTACCGTAGAAAGTGAAATTTTTATGGAGTTTCTGAATCCCTTTCACAATTTGTAGTTGACATTTGAGTGATGCATTAGTTAACTTAGGTGCTGGTATAAATCTAATGATAGATAAACTATTTCATAAATTAGGCATAAAGATCACAAGGGCCACTAGGATGAGTATCCAACTGGTAGATAGGTAAGTTAAGTATCCTAAGGATATAGTAAAGGATGTTTTGGTGAAAGTTGATGCATTCATATTTCCTGTTAATTTTGTGATCCTAGATGTAGAGCATGAACGTGACATTCTTTTAATTCTGGGTAAACCTTTTATAGCTACTTCAAAAGCATTAATTGATGTTCTAGAGAAGAAATTGGCACCTAGAATTGAAGATGAATCAAATAAGTTTTTAATTCTAAAAATATTAAGTCATCTTTTCATGTAAGACAAAATTCTTATTCTATTGATAATTCTATTAATGAATCTTCAAGTGCTTTGCATAGGGACACAAAATGTTTATTTTTTTATTTTGATTTAATGTTGAATTTGAGCCATGAACATTATCAAGGAGGGTTTAATTCCACCCTTAATATGAAGGAGCTAGATGATTAAAGAAAAGAAGACAAAGAAGATCCTAAAAGCTACAATGGAAAGATTAAGAATAAAAGGAGAGCTCAGAACAAGAAAGTTGAAAAAAGACTAGAAAAAATAGATCTTTGAGCTTACAGTGTTAAACAAGAGATTATTAAAAGGTAACCCAATGTTAATTCCATTGCTTTTGTTTGGTGATATTTCTTTTTAATTTGATTATTTAAGTTTTTGCATATAAGTTATACTCTTGCATACTTAGTTTGATTTCATTTGCATTTGTTTTTTAACTATGTCTCTTTGAGGTTTTAAATTGTTCCTAAGTGCTTAAGTGATCTAAATTTGATTAAACTTATTTAGTGTTGAATTAAAGAGGCTTTAAAACATAATTGAGATGAAAAATACCAAAATTGGTGGATTTCAGCATGTATCTATGGCCCAGATCGTGATTTTTAGCCAAAGAGGGATCACGGGTGGGTCATGGGTCATGGGATTGTTAGGTAAGGTGTTTAAAAGAAACCTACTTAACCCTTCTTCACATTTTCTCCCCTCGTTCCTTTTAACTCTCTCATCTCTTTATACTTTCCCAACCTAAAATCAACCCTTAATTTTTGTGCATCAATCCATTAGTTTTTGTTCAAATCAACAAGATATATGCTTAAAATTCACATTAGACACTTGTATTTTAGGGTTTGTTTAATGATTTAGAGCTTATGCATGAACCATACCTTCTTGATCTATTTTTTGTGAATTTCCATCACTTTTAAGTTTAATTATTGATCTAGGATATTCTAGCATACGGATTAACCTTTTTCAACATTTCCCATTCCCCTATGTTTTGATTTGAGTGATTTATGTCTTTAGTGCTTTCCTATTTTGCATAATCATTATACTGTGTGCTTAAGAACATGTGGCTTATGCATTGTAGAGTATAAGCACGGTTTTTATTACTTGTACTTTTTTTAGTGTTTGTTTACAGGAACCATGCATAAGTACAAGATGAAAGCTAAAAAGATTTGCATTAGAGAGGTTTCCTTTTTAATGGGTACCGAAATTGAACCAACTACTCTTAGATTCCCCAACTCCGAAGGCTTAGCAAAATACCAAGAGCTTAAGAAGCTTCAAATTTAACCTACTAAATATTTGATTTTTGAAGACGTAGAGAGTTTAAGATCAACAAATTATGTTAGGTACTATTTGAAGGTTGGAGGATTGGATGCTCTTATAAAGATAAAAGAACCAAGTTATGAGAACCTATTATGCAAGTTTTTATCTATCTTTCAATTTAAGAAACATCTAATAAAGACTAAAGATGATGATTTGTACAATTCCAGCTAGTTGGTAAACAATTTTCCATGTCGTGTTGGAATTTTAGCATAGCCGTAAGAATGCAAACTAATGAATTTAAATACTTGGCATTAACTCAAAATGCCAGGTTAAATTTTCAAACTATAAATGAAGATTCGCAATTTTGGAAAAATATTAGAGATGGGGAGTTTCAAGAAAGCATAAAAAAGAGCACCAAAATTATATCTCTAATATTTAGGATTCTTTGTCAATTAATTAAACATATCATAAGGGGGACATAAGAGAGTTCTAGGGAAGTGGATTTAAGTAAACTAATTCCTTTGTGGTTCATGACCAATAGTGTGAACTCTAACATATGGCGCGTTTTAGCTCTTCACATCAACCATCAAAGCAAGAAGACATGAGGGTTTGTTGGTTGATCTTATCATATCACGAGGTAAGTAATGAACCTAGGGTTTAGGTTGAGAGAAATGAATTTAGGGAAGACGATGAAAATGGGCCCTTCAGATGCCTCAATTTGGATTCTGATATGGCTAGCTATAAAAGGAAAGGGGCATATTAGGCCTAAGAGAGCTCGACATCTACCAAGTGACCAAGACAAAAGTGGAGAGCTAGAAGATAGTAATGATGATGAGAGAAAGGATGAAGAAACTAAGGCTAGACCCTTCGCAGGTGTAAACCTATCTTTTGCTATATGATTTAACTAACTTACTACCTAGATGAATGCCTTACTCATTGAGATGAGAGAATATCATTCTACCAATGACACTAGAAGGGAAACATTCTAGCACATGCAGTAAATTAGATAGGAGGAGGAATAAAGGTAAAGATAGGAGGACCAAAGATTATAACAAGAGACGTGGGAGTAACAATAAGCGTGGTGGCAGCATTTCACACAATTTCATCTTCCACCACTACCAGTACCAGCTAATGACTGGTAAGGGGATCCATCCATCAGTCATTAGGGGGCTAAGTTTGATTTGGTTCTTTAAATTATATTTTCATTTTATTTTTCTTTTATTTCATCATGGATATTTTGCTTAGATTTTCACATTTTTTGTAATTTAATTTTATGTTCCTTTAATTTTTGTATTTATTATTTATCCATCTTAATCTAACCTTTTTAACAAACTTGTACTTTAACATTGTTCTTCAAGTATAGATAACAAGCTATGATCATTTTCTTTAAAGCTTTCAATCAATTAGAATGGACTATCAGTCTCTCAATTCATGCCTACAAATTGAATTTCAATGTTTAGGGGAGTTATGTTCTCTTTGTCCCTATAACTTTATTTATTTATTTATTTACCCTTAAATTGAGGATAATTTGAATTAAATGTAAAGAAAAGATTAACTTGACTAGTCTATTGTATACCACTCACACTTTATTTGTTATAAGTCTAATGGTAATTGCTTAGATAGTCTTTCTTAGAATGATGTTGACCATTAGTGGATTTTTTATTTATAGTATTTGAATTCAATTAATGTCATTTAATCAATAAAATTAATTAACTCTTCAATGATCTCTAACCCTAAATTTTTTTTCTTTTTCTTATTTTCCTTTAACATGATTTGCATATGTTTTGGTGAACCTTGTGTATGGTGTTAATTTTCTAAGGATATTTCATATGGCCATATGAATTTGGGAATATGATTTATGGTTTATTTTTTTAAAAATTAAAAATGTGAGTATTATTTAAGTAAGGTAGCAATTTTTTTACTCCTACTAACTTCACCCTAAAAAATGTTGGAGTGTATAAGTGGTGCTAGTAGCCATTTAAGAGGGTGATTTAGCTAAGTAATTGAAGGTATTCATAATAAAATGTTAACCTTCTCATAAAAAAGCTAGATGCCTTCCCAAACAAGTTAAAAGAGTTTCCTAGTTGAGTAATCTAGGGACATTCACAATAAGGTGTTTGTCATTGTGTCAAAATACTAGGTGACCTCTAATTAATTGCTCTAAATGCAATTTTTATTTTGTTTTATTTGTATTTAACCTCCTTTACTAGATTTGTATGGAAATCTATATGAAATGACTTAGATATTTGATATTGCGTATAAAGCTTGATCTTGACTAACACTGGGTTTTACATGTGATAACAATGTTTTTGTCATGACAGAGTTGTAATATATGCCTTAAATTAAGATAATTTATTGATATTTGTTTTTACTTGATTAACTTTCATCATTTGGTTGAGTTTTTTTTTTATGTAGGGTGTTTAAGTCGTTGATTTAAGGACAAACAATAGCTCACATGTCAGGGCATTTGATAATTCCCAAATTATATATATTGTAAACTTGCTTTGACGATGACTATCTTGAGTTTAAGGGGTAATTTCATGTGATTTGTGTACTTGCTTTGACGATGACTATCTTGAGTTTGAGGGGTAATTTCATGTGATTTGTGTACATAATTGACTAAATCTTGAATAACATGTTGCTTATATTGTTTTTATGATTATTTATATTTTATAGGTATTTTCCAAGTGATTTAATATATTTTGTAGTTAAATGAGATGTTGAATCAATTCGAGAAGCAAGACCATCGAGTCATGAAGTTCTATAAAAAAATATCAAGGTTAAAAGATGAATGAAAAAAGAATGCATTATGAAAGACAAAGAAAAGCCAAACCTGAAGAGGCCTACAGTCATAAGCCTAACTATGGAATTTGTTCAAAGGGTCCCATTTGAATCCCCGCGTCTATGAGTCGTGATTTTGGGACTATCAAGCTCCTACAACTTTTTAACCCTATTTCTGTCCTTTTATTAAAAACTTTTAATCCTTAAAGCCTCCCGATAGCTGCCAAACGTTAAGAGACGATTTCTAAGTTGTCTTAAGAAGGATTAGAGCAAAATTGAAGGGGAAAATCATATTTAAACATATATAATTAAAGATTAAGAGTGGATCTTTCAAAAAGAATCATAGAGAAGTCATGAGATTTGAGCACTAAGACCATGAGCTTTTCCATCCCTTCTTTTTTTATGATTATTTTTTTTTTGTTATTTAGAAACTTTTTTTTTTGTAAGATCTAGATTGTTATTGACCCTGTGATTTAGTATTTTATTACTCCTTTGATTCAATGTTGAGTTTCCAAATTTATCTTAGATTCACTCATGGAATTAATGAAGAGATTGGTTTTTTATTGTTACGCTAACGCAAACTTTAATCTTAATTATGTGATTTTATATGTTTAAAGGGAGTAATTGAATTTATGATTTGATCAATCAAAAAGTGATGCATCTTGTATGGAAACCTAAATATAGGTTTACATAAGATGTCTAGATTAGGTGTGAACTTAAAAATAAATAAATTTCACATAATATATTAATGCATTAAGTTGATAATTTAGGATAGTGAGACCATCTACTTAACTTAACAATTAGAATGAGAATTACATTATTTCAACCAAGAGTGTAGTTTAATTTAAGGAACATACAATCTAAGATAGTCTAGACAATCTGTTGAATTAAGGTTAAGTGATGAATAAAAATACGTCTTAAGGTGGTTAATTATCTAGGTCCTAACTTCATGATTGATTCTTGTGAGTTTGTCTTCAAATTTGTCTTTAGTTATTTCATTTATTTTCATTAATCAATTAATTAATTAATTTTTTGAATATTTTAGATAACAAGGATAGAAATTCTCAAGTGATTACAATCTTCATGGATCGACAACCTAAACTCACACTAGTTGTACTATGTCACAATAGGTGCACTTGCCTTATTATGGTCTAGCATTATTAGGATTGAAGTTTAGAATTTATTTTTATTAAAACTTATAAGTACATTCAAACTATGTCACTTATGAAAATGCATAATGTGATGAGTTTATGAGTGACCTTTAACTTTATATTTCAAAAGTATTTTATACATAAACTGCTTTGTTTTAATACTACTTATTACCTATCATTTCAACGGTAATTAGTAGTCATCAGTTATGGCATAAAATATTTAGAGGTATTTAAATAATCAAAATAAGATTCATCACCCTTAAAGTGATTAGAGAAAATATTCCATTATTTTCAGTTAATATTTATTTAAGAAATAACTAAGTGAGGAAAAATGGATTTTTAAAAAATAATTTCAATGTCAATAAAAGAATAAATTACTAAGGTTGGAAATTTAATATAATTTGACTTACACGAAGTAGATATTAATTCCAAACTTTATGTTATAATGAAAGGACTAAATTATTCAGAAAAATTATGTACAAAAAGTTAATTAAAATCACTTTGGCATTACTTATATTTAACATGTCATTATTTTGAAGTTGTTAGACACATGTAAAAAAAAAGTAAAAGATAAAAGGTTATTTAATTATGTTAGAATTAACTGTAAAGTTTGAGAACATTTAAGATCAAATATAAGATATGTAATAAATAAGAACCAATATTAGATATTATATCTTATCATAATCTAATTGGTATTTAATTATAATTAATTTTTATTCTAATTAAGATTAATTGAAATTATAATTATGTTTCAATTAAATTACTCAAAGATTTAATAGGTGTGAATTTTACAAGTGCTAACACTCCTCACTTACCCCTCTTTACATCACTTATAGGCTTTTATTATTGGAAGCATGATACTTATACAAATATGCTAATCTTTGTATATAACTTGTGATTTTGACTAGAGATATAAAAATAAATCAAATTTTAGAATAAGGTACCATTTATGATTTATAACTTATTATATTTCTAAACTAATCATATTATAAAATTAGAATGATTTGTATTTAAAAAATTAAAAAAATTCTACGATGATGAAATCATGGCCTAATATTTCAACTACCAATGCTCTATGAGCAAAAAACATCCAACATTTACGAGAGACTAGTCGACCCTCCTAGGATGCTCCATTATAGAGTACACTGCATACCAAGACTCCGATAGAGAACAAGATTAGTATTTTGCATAATTCCTATACTAATTATATTTTGAGAGATCGGCCTAAGGATCCTCTAAATGAGGTTGGGATTAGTAAATTACTTGTTGACCTTGATGTTTCGGTTGGCACCATCATAGACAAAGTACTCGTTTCACTGTTCTTCATTTTTCACATTATTTATTTCCTTTTCTTAATTTAATCTAGACACAAAAGTGATTTAAATGAAAATTTTGAGGAGATACCAATTGTTATTATCTTAATCGATAAGATCATAAGTAGCTAAAAAGATGTAGGAATTTAGTTCATAATTATTTACTAATTAACAACAACAATTGTACAAGTATTTTATATTAAAGATTTTTTACTAGATGTACCTATCTATCATTAACTACCTAACTAAATAATTAACTTAAAATACAATTAAATAACCAGTTATAGATCATCCAGCCTCTAGCGCTTTTAACGTGGAAAAAGCGAATGAAGCTTGAAGTTAAGTACAACATAAGCTTATCAAGTTATTTCTATTTCGTACATTAATTTTTCCATTATAATCATTTTGGTTATAATTATAATATTGTTAATAAATGATTATGTTAATCTTCTACCTATTGATGAACTATGATTTATAATTGTAGTATCAATATAATCATATGTTAGGTACATTTGTAATGTTCTTACTTATGGTCATTTAAGACAGTAAGCTAAAATTTCTTTTCGTTTTGTTCTCTCTCACTCAATAACTAAATTAGACTTGAATTTTGTGGATGTGCCTTATATTGATGGTCCCACAAATAAAAGGAAAAGTCATTATTATTATTGAAAAAAAGTTTTCAAAGTTAATGGTAATTTTGCCTATATATATTTTGTTACAATAAAAAGAAATAGAAAGAGGGAAAAAAAAGAAACAAACTAAAAGAAATAAACAAGAAATGAGGAGGTGGGAGAGAGATAATTTGTTGTTCTAGACCCCCTCTAAAGCTAGACTACACGATTGGTTTGTAGAAGAAAGAGAAGAAGGATTCGAGCGAAGATGGAGATGCAAGGTTTCTCTTGTGGTTCTACCAAGATTAAATGCGTTTCAATCTTGATGATTTTTTTGGAGTTTTGTCAGTGTACCTTAGGTTTGATAATTTTCTTTATTATCACTTGTTAATGGCTACCAAGAATTTAATTCTTGGGGATTATTTTGTGGTTATTAGCTCTAATTATTAATTAGGTAAGACTAGTGAGTATACCCATTATTTTATTATAGTGGAAGATTTGCTCACTTATGCCCAAAGTTTTTACTCTTCTAATTTGAAGTAGTTTTTAACTTTAAAAAATTCGATGCCTTGTGTGATTTCTTAAGATCCTATGCATGGTTGAATTGTTTTGGATTTTTCTCTAGTTTATAGTTTTATGAAAAATTAGAAAGAAGTAATTTTGATGTTCTACTGTGATAATTCTATTATTAAATAAAATTCTCCCAATAACTAATATCATATTTATGTTTTAGTTAATTATCGAGTTTAATTATATAGAAAAGGTTTAACCAAATCACATATTTAAATGGCACAAATTACCATATATGGAGGAATAAGATGAAGGATCCTTTCTTTTTAAAGAGATTGCATCTACTGAAATTTGCTATCCAAAAACTTGAAGGTAAATTAAATAAGGAGTGGACATTTAAGCATGAACAAGTATGTGATTTCATTAAAAAATTTGTTGAAGAAAATTTGTATAATCATATTTATGGAAAGATTCATGCTAGGACATTGTGGAATTAACTTAAGGAATTATATGCTTCAGAAATTGGAAATAATAAAATATATTATCTGACTAAATTAATATAATTAAAATATAAAGAGCAGAGATTTGTTACGAATCACTTGAATGAATTTAGGTGATTATAGATCAATTGTCAGGTATGGGTATCAGCATTGATATTGAAGTTATATCTCTTATGGTACTTGTGTTATTGTCGGATTTTTAGGAAAACTTCAAGATTTTATTGAGTAAATTTTCTCCTTTTTTTTTTGGTGAACATGGAGGTATTAAAAATTCGTGTCTTGAATAAAGAGATGAGATGAATGTCACAAGGTTCTTTCTTTTAAAAGTCTAATGGTTTGGCTACGATCATTAGGAGGAGAAGTTAGAGCAAAGATTTAAAGGGTAAAGATAAGATTAAAGATACTAATACAGCCAAGTTCAACAAATAGCTAATGTTGATAGCCACCATTGCCATAAAAGGGAACATATCAAGAAGTTTTATTGCAATTTGAAAAGGGATAAAGATAATAATAAGCAAGGTAATGATAGTGATGATGAGAAAATAACTGCTACAATCAACAAAGATTTTTTTGTCTTTTATGATATTGATATTGTTAACTTAGTAAATCATGAAACTGGCAAGATGATTGATAATAGTGCTTCTATTAATGCTATAGCTTAAAAGGATTTCTTTATGTCTTTATACTCTTCGTGATTTTGAAATTACAAAGATAGTTAATGATGATAATTTTAAGAATGTTGTTGATGGTGGTGCTCACTTAAAGACCAACTATGGTACTAGATTGCTGATAAAAAGTATGAAGCTTGTTCCTGGCATTAGTCTTAACTTATTTTCAATAAAAAGACTTGATGAAGAAGGGTATCATAACACCTTTCAAAATGGTCAATAGAAGTTAACTAATGGTTCTCTTGTGGTGGCTCAAGGTGAGAAGTATTCTACACTTGATATGATATAAGCTAAGATCTCTAAAAGCCTGGATAATTTAGTGCATAATGACAATTAATGAGATATTATACAAGGACTTGGTCATATAAGTGAGAAAGCTATGTCAATTGATAGGGTTGCATTAGAATTTATTTCTATGGTGGTTTATTGTGTTAGTTTGCATGTGTAGGATGATATTTACATGTTTTAGAGATAGTTTGATGCCATTATAATGTTATTGTTAGTATTCAATTATTTTGGTGTGGTGTTTGTTGATTTTGAGCAAGAATTCTATCTTAATTACATGGGTATCTAATACACTTTCAAGAGAAATTGAGTTAGGAGGCTAAGAGGAGAAGAAGATGGAGCATAAAATCTAAGTCTAGGTCATTATAGCAATAGAGAATAATCATCAACCTAAGTCACTATAGAATTTTCAACAATTTACTGAAGCACCAAATTTTGCAGGATAACATGTTCAAGGAGAGTTGGATGCTATTTTAGATTAGGAGAGACGTAAGAAATCCTAAGAGCAGCAATTCTGAGTTTAGAAATCATCTAAAAGAGGAAAAGAAGAGGTTTTGAAAGGCAAAAACAAAAGGAAACTCAATATCAAGGTGGAGACATCACGATTGGACAAGCTATCCAAATTTTCTACCAAAGAAGCTTTAAGTTGCATCTATTCCTTTCTCTTTTCTATTGATTTCCTTTGAATGTTTAATCTAAATAGTTGTGTTTTGAACAAGAATACAGATTGTTAGATCTATTTTAAGGTTTATTCTTGAATTATTTGTACAACTTGTATTTTATTAATTTAATGCGTGAATGTTTATAATAATTATTAATCTCATAATTAATTTGAATTGAGAGATTATTTGATTTATTTAAGTTAAGTTATGCAACAAGGGTTAATGGCTTAACGGACCTACAATTATCAGATTAATAAGTGATTGTGCTTATTAATAGTCCTTATGATTGCTTCAAATCTAATTGCATATTTAGGAGTAGTGTTGTGAACCAAGATATTGCAAATCAACTTGTAATTATTTAAATTGGGATTACTTGATTAGATCTTAAGAGATGGTAATCAAACCATTGGATATCTAGGATAAAAAATAATTAAATCAATAAGATGAAGGGAGGCTAAACAAGGATAGAATAATCCCTAAGATTCCATCATTGAGTAACTTCATTGTTTTGCTTTCTTCTGAAGTTTCACTTATAAAATTTTGTTAACTTAGTTTAATTTTCAAAGTGGATTTCTAATTATTAGGTATCTATCCCCATGGGAGCGATACTTATTATAATATAAGTTAAGACCTATATATTTGCAATGTACTGTAAAATAATAAAATATCAATGCTAATCAAGATAATAAATTTAGCTAGGTTGAACAATGTATGTTAAAGAGATATACTTGTTTTTTTAATAGAAATCAATATAGGATTTCCTTCAAAAGCTCTATGGATTCAAAGAAGAAGTCAAAGGCATTATAATTAATACATTTTGATATGTGTGATTCATTTAAGACTAGGTAACTTGATAGCTCTTATTACTTTATTATGTTTATTGATGACTACTCAAGGAAACTATAGGTTTATACTTTGAAGAAAAAGAATCAAGTTGTTGATGTGTTCAAACAATTTTAAGCCTAGTTGAGAGAGAAATTAGGAAGAAAGTCAAGTGTCTTAAGTTAGATAATGGGAGTGAGCACATTGGATCACTTAAGAGATATTACAAAAAGCAATGTCTTCAACACAAGAGCAAGGTATTCCATATTAAAAAAATGTCCTAAGGCATGCCAATTTAATTGCATAAATAAGAGGATGAATAGAACACTTATAGAGAGGGTTAGATGCTTGCTTTCACATGCAAAGTTTCTAAGGTAATTTTGGGCTAAGGCATCGAGTACTGTAGTATATGTCTTAAATCTTTCTTCATGTATTCCTTTGAATTTTTATGTTATAGAAAGGGTATGGTTAGGAAAGGACGTCTCATATGATCACTTGCAGGTTAATGTATGTATGCAAATTTATGAAGATGAGAATTCAAACCTTGATATCAAGACAAGGTAGTGCATATTCATTAGCTATGGTATAGATGCATTTAGCTATAGGTTTCATGATCTAATTGAAAAGAAACATGTGAGAATTTAAGATGCATTGTTTATGGAGAATGAGGCCATAATGGATATTAACACTATTAAGATGGCAAATTCTCAATATAATGATGAGTTAAAGATAGTGCCTCTAATGGTGGTGCCCAATAAAGCTAAAGATAATAATCAAATTAAATAGCAAGAAGTTGAAAATGCTCCTATATAGATGTTTTCTAATAATGAAAATGAGCTTCCATTTCCCGAAGCTCAAGTTCCATTTTAATTGTAGAAAAGGTTTAGTAATAAAAACATTCCACGTGGTATTATTTTGATATTTATAAGTTGAACTTGATGGATAGTGGTGCACCAAAAATTTATGAAGAAAACATGGAAGAATGACTATAAGAAATAATAAATTGAAGTCATGTAAAATGACATAAGGTCCTTAAATGAAAATTATACCTTTAGGTTAGTTAATTTACCTAATGGTAAGAGACCTTTGAGGCATAAATAGGCATATAAAGTTAAACATGAAGAGCACTCTTCATGACCACGATACAAAACTAGACTAGTTGTTAAGGGTTTCAATCAAAATAAAAGTGTTGATTTTGATGAGATCCTTTCTCTTATTTTTAAAATGTATTCCATCCTTTTTGGACTTAGTTTAGCAACTAGCCTAGATTTAAAAGTTAAGTGAATAGATGTGAAAACAATGTTTCTTTATACTAATTTAGAGGAAGAGATTTATATAAAGTAGCCAAAGGGTTTAAAGATAAAAAGAAAAAAGAAATAATGTTTGCAAGCTACGAAAGAGTTTATATGGCTTGAAACAAGTACCAAGACAATAGTAGAAGAAGTTTGAGTTATTTATATGGTAGTAAGGTTATAAGAAGACTATTTTAAAATAAAATTTTTAACAAAAATTATCTGATGATGATTTTATTAATTTATCATCTATAGATGATATATTAATTATTAGAAAGAGTGTTTTAAGGATTGGTTGTTTGAAGAAGTAATTGACCTAGTCTTCTATCATAAAAAACTAAAGGCTAGCAAAGCAAAATCTTGGTATAAAGATTATTCGAGATAAGAAAATAAAGAAGTTATGGTTATTTTAAGAAAAGTACATTGAGAAGGTGCTTCAAAGGTTTAATATAGATAATGTCAAAGCAGCCAGTTTTCCTTGTTTTAATCACTTTTGATTGGGTACTAAGCAAAGTTCTTCTTCTAATGAAGAGAAGGAAAATATGTAGCAAGTTCCTTACCTTTTAGCATTTGGAAATTAATGTATGCTATGGTGTATACCAGGTTAGATATTACTTATGTTGTTAGCATTATTAGCAGGTTCCTTTCTAATCCCAATAAATATCAGATGCTATTAAATTGATATTAAAGTATTTAAATGAAAATTATAGATTGTGCTTGTGTTTTGATAATGATAAGCCTATATTACCTAATTATATAGATGTAGATTTGGTTGGTGATTTTGATTCTAGAAAGTATATTTTAGGATACCTTATACCGTTTTTAGGAGTAGTATCATGGCAATCAAAATTTCTGAGGTTTGTTATACTTTCTATCACAGAAAACAAAGTTTATTATAGCTATTGAACCAAGGGTGGTTCCTCCTTTATTTTTATGATGACAAAATTTTACTATTAATGCTTTTAGTGTGGATGATGTGTTGAAAAGATAGGCTTGATTAAAAGGATGTGTTCAAAGAAATATTGGAAGAAAAAAAATGTTACACATGTGTATTTTGGAGCCCTAAAGTCTAATATCCTTAGATGAATGTTGTTCATTGGTTAAATAGATTAAAAATGGGAGTTCTTTAAACCAATTTTACTTTGAAAACCAAAATGATATTAAGCGAAAACCAACGTGA
>JAOXYD010203890.1:0-21496 GCA_028565735.1 Pinacopodium congolense
TTTTACTTTCTTCTACGATTATTTACATTCAAGTTTCGTTAGTTTAAATTTAATTTCAAATTCCTACCATCTTATTTGCCTTAAACAAAGTGAATTCAAGTCATTAGGTGTCTAGATTTAATCCTCGTGGGATCGATATCAATTATACTACAAGTTGCGATTTGTATACTTGCAGTGTAGCTAAAACTAGCAAACACAATTATAATCAAACTCAAAAGGCATATATTTAATTAATAAATTAGTCAAGGGTTTAGCAATGAGATAAAAATCCTTAATGAACTGTCAATAGAAACTTGAATGGCCTAAGAATGCTCAGATTCCTTAATGCTTGTAGGAAGTAGTGATTTTCAATGACCTCTATCTTAGATCGATCTACTTTAATCCCCTTATGTGAGATCTTATAACCTAATACAACTCCTTCACAAACCATGAAATGGTACTTCTCTTAATTCCATATCAAATGGAACTCTTTACATATTTGGATAACTCTATCCAAACTTAACAATAATGGTTAAAAGAAACTCCAAAAACTCAAAAATTTATCCATAAATTCCTTTATGATGTTATCAATCATATCTACAAAGATGAACATCATACACATTTGGAAGGTGGAAATGCATTACAAAGGCCAAAAGGCATCCTTTGATATCTAAATTTTTCATAAGGGTAAGTGAAGGTTGTCTTCTTTTAATTTTCAGATAGATGAAGGCTTGGTTGTCACCCAAATGCTTATCAAGAAATCAATAAATTGCATGACTATCTATCCTCTCAATCATTTGCTCTGCAAATGGAAATGGAAAAGTGATATTTCTTAATGAATAAATTAAGTTTCCTATAATCGATGCATACTCTCTAATCGATGGTGGTCTAAGTGCATATCTTCTCACATTTCTCATTCTTAATCACTGTCATGCCTCTCTTCTTAGGCTCATATTACACCGAGCTCACATACACACTATCTAAAATTGGATAAATGATGCTGGCATCCACAAGTTTTACTATCTCTTTCTTCACTACTTCTTACATGTTTGTGTTAATCCTTCTTTGTTTTTTCCTCACTTTCTTGCACCTCTCTTCAAGATTGGTCCTATGAATTAATACATTAGGGCTAATCCCTCTAATATATAAAATTTACCAACCTACAACCCTCATTCTCTTCTTAATGGTCTCTACCACTCTCTCCTCTTGCTTCAAGTCAAGTTGATTGGATATGCTAATATGTAGAGTATGATCCTTACCTAAAAAGGTGTATAGAAGGTAGGAAGGTAAAGGTTTCAACTCTATCATGGGTGGCTTTACTATGGATACTAGTGAGGGTGCTTTAGTCCTTTACAAAGGTTATTACTCCAGTTCTTTACCCAACAACTCTTGGTTTACACTCTCATCTCCTTTCACTTATAACACGCCCTCATCTTGCTCTCCTAATTCCTTCTCATATTCATCCACAATATCAAATTTCGTATAAGCATAACCCTCTATAGATTTCTTCAAAGATTTGCATATATTAAAAACCACTTTCTCATGCAAAATTCTCAACACTAGCTTCCTCTCATATACATCTACCAATGTTTTATCAGTGGTTATAAAGGGCCCACATAAAATCAAAGGACAATTTCTATCTGCTTCAAAATTAAGCACAATAAAATCTATGGGAATTATAAAATTATGTAATTTTATTAACACATCTTCAATTACTCCATATGGCCTCTTAATAGATTGATTTGCCAATTGAATGAGTATGGATGTCGGCTTCATATCTCCTAACCCCAATCTTTTGAAAATGAATAAAGCCATTAAGTTAATACTTGTTCTTAAATCACACAAACATTTAGAAAATTCCAATTTACCAACATCATAAGGTATGGTGAAACTTCCTAAATCTTGTAACTTGGATGGCATATGTTTAATGATGATTGAGTTGCAACTTTTCATCAAGTCTATCATTGAGTTATCTTCCTAAGTTTGTTTATGGTTTAAAATATCCTTGAAAAACTTGGAATACTTAGACATACTCTCTAGTGCTTTTACAAAAGAAAAATTGATTTAGATATTCTTTAAATTCTCTAAAAACTTAGAGAATTGTGCATCTACTTACTTTTACTTGAGTCTTTGTGGAGATGGGATCTTTGACTTGTATGGTTGTGGAAGGATATAGGGATTTTCCTCTTCTTTCTCTTCTTCCTTTTCTTCTTCTTGCTCTTTACCTTTCTCTTTCTCTTAGCTCTCTATTTTGACATTCTCACACTTCTCAATTGACTCCTCCAATTTCTTACAACCTAAGCGTAACAACCTTCAATTGTTCTCTTAGATTGGCCTCTATATTACTTAGAAGGTTTCCCACACTTCTAAATGATAAGGTGTTGGCAAGTTGCTCGACTTGAACTTCCAAGTTGTGTATGGAATAAGCATTTTTTTTTTACTATTTGATCAAACTTCACCTTCATCCTCTTTTGGCTTTCCTCTTAACTTACAAACACATTCTTTTGGCCCTTGTCTCAACTTGTTAACTTGAAACCCATGCCATCCATCAATTTATCCATCATATTCTCTAAAGACCCAAATCTATCTTATTAGAAATCAAGTGGGTCTTATGGTCTCACTTTATTACCTGCATTATTAGTTCAAGAGAAATTGGGATGGTTTTTCCAACTCAGATAATAAATGTTAGTATGGATTATTACCTCTTTATTGTTGCCCCATGTAGTTAACTTATCCCACTCCACTAGTATTTGTCATGAAGCGATCAGTTATGTCATGGCTATTTTGACTATATAACTCACGTCTAAGTTTCATCACTTTAACCAAAAAAAGAAGACTTATAGTAAATTGCTTAATTACTTGGTTAGAGTTGAAATTTGTGTTTAAAGGGTTATAATTGAATCAATAGGAATCACCCTTTTTTGCTCATTAAATCCTTACTTACTCCTTTCATTTGACCACACGCAACTGTTATTCGTCATTTCCTATAAAAGATTATGGGTAACCTCTAGCTATTGAATCAATAGTTTCTCTTGTACTTTGGTTCACCCTATTGTATAAAGTTTACAAAAGGAACTCCTTTGGTAGGATTTGATGTGAACATCTCATTTGTAGTTCTATAAACCTTTTCCATGGCTCATATAATGACTCCCTACTACGTTGTCGAAATTTAGTGATCTCCTTGATGATCCTCGTTATCTTGGTTAATGGGAAGTATTTGGTTAAGAATGCTTATGTAAGTTGCTCCCATGTAGTGATGTGCTTTATATTAAGAGAGTTCAATCACGTCTTAGCTTTATCCTTCAAAGTAAAGGGAAACAACTGCATCTTAGTTGTATCTTCAAATAGCACATTGTACTGTAGTATATCACAATTCTCTAAGAAGTTTACAAGATGGTAATTGGGATCTTCATTTACCCACTTATAGAATTTAACACTTGACTTAAACATGTTATGCTGACTTGATCTTAAAATTGTATGTTTAATTGGGACGCCTTATGAGTCCTTGTTAGTTAGCATTAAAATTGGGTCTCATGAAATCCATAAGTGTCCTTTGATCTCCTCCTAGCTCACCTTCTTCCATTATAGTTCTTTGAATCGTTTTTTGGTGCTTAGCTCTTTGTAACTCCCTCTCTTATCTAGTTATGTTCGAAACCTCTTCTTCGATTAGCTCATTATACCGTGCTCCTTATGTTCATACACATATAACTATACAAGAAAAAATATAAAAAACCCTTAAAGCAAAGTCACCCAAATCGAACAAGATGCTAAAACTACTAATCCTTTACAATGACACAAAAAACTTGTTAATTTGCTAACGTAAACACTATCTTGTTTTACACTAATATCACAAGTATGCAAGTCCTAACTTATACTATAAGTGGATATTGTCCCACAATAATTACATTTAGTCACCATAAGATTCAAGTTAAACTTTTTCTGAGGCACAATTTTAAACAATAAACATTGAAAGATAAACTAAAATAGAACAAACTAGCAATGAACAATTAAAAGGGCAATGTGCAAGAACTTTTAAATTCAAGATTAAAGATTAAGAATCACTTGATATGAAAAGATGATAAATTCCAAACATATCATAAAGTAATCTTATAAACAATCAATTAATTAATCGAGATCTCTCTCTAATCAATTAATTAACTTGATACTTGCAAGTTTATTGGGTGTCAACTCTCCTTGCACAACCCAACAGAAATTACCCAGCTTAAGCTCTCAATCTATTACAAGGTTTAAGCATAAAAAACATCATAAACATTTATTCATTAAATTAACAAGATGAGTTTAGCAAATAGTTTAAAAAGTAATCCCTACAATTTTTTCAATCACTCGTGATGTAAATAAATCTCTCAACTAACATAATATCCATACAAGAAGATAGTAAAAGAGAAGAAACAAAAACTAGTGAAGGTGTCACTCTTCTCTTCACTCCTTTTTTCCTGGAAATTTTGTAGGTGAAATGTTCTTACTTAGAAGTGGATGTTAATTTTGATTGTTTCCCTTGGAAAGCCTCCAATTATGTTTTTGGCCTCTTAAAGAAAGCTCCTAATGATTGGAATGACAACATCTAAAGTTTTGAGTCCTCTTAAATGACAAAACATCCAAAACATCACATGATGTGTGCCACCTGGGTAGGTCTCGGGACCACCAGGCCTCAATCGTGGGCTTCCTTGTTTTCATTATTCTCTTCTCCTTCTCTTCTTTTGTTCCCTATTTCCATTCCAATTGAAAACACATTAAGCATACACAACAATAAGATCTAATTCCTGCATAAGATCATCACTAAATACTCAGAACACGTAAACATAGACAATAATAACAAAAGAACAACAAACTAAGTCCTAAACACATCAATTCTAGCCTAAACATGTAAAATATCACAGTAAAAAATTAGAAAAACCTGTCCTAAAACACAACTATCTCGTTATATGTTAATTATCTTTACAATTGATCGAATTTATAATTCATTGAAATGACTAAGGCAGAATTTAAAAAATAATTACAAAGATTTATTGAATCTTAATGTGTTCGATTTCTCATTTTTATTAGTTCTTCATTTGAATTTTCTTAAAACTCTCTTAGGTTACATATGTGCTCAACTTTACTCATTTTCTTCATCAACTAATCATTCAATTAATTCAATTGACTCATTTTCTCACGCTGTCCTTCTATTAAAATTCATCTTTCGTTTATTACTTGATTCCACTATGATAGAGTTATTAATATCACCAAAAGTAAATTTACTAGTAGCATTATATCATGTTATCATTAAAATCATGGGTTTGGACCACACTAGGTCAACATCCTCTTTTTTTTATCCCTAAAAATTTCCCTCCAATTTAATAAATCTTTTCTCTAAAAAAACCTAGATAATATCCTAAGTGTTTAATTATGCAATTACCCTTATCATTTTACTTTGTTGAAAGCCTCTTTGAAATTAATAAGGATATCTTGACAAATTCGAATTGACAAAAAATAAAAATATATTATATGTAAAAACTGTAATTAGATATTATCCCAAACTAACTAAATTTTATTATAGATAATTATTCATAATTAAAATTTGACTAGGAATAATTAGGAATTAAATGAATAAAATTATATATGTGATAAAAATGAAATAAAATATGAAGTGAAATTTAATGTAAATTGTATATGATAAATTATAAGTACATATTAATTTTAAATGAATACAGCCATGGAAGAGCACATTCAAGTTGAATTTGATGTAATGTAATTACATAAAGTAAAAATAAATGAATGAATAAAAAATTAGACAATTAAATATTGTCAGTATTATTATATGATAGCTACCCTTTCTAATACCATTATTATCCACCAATATTTTCTATTTAATATATTATAATAAAATATTGACAGGGTAACATAAAATTTAGAAAAAAATTAATTATCAACAAGATTATGATGGTAATTATTTCTATCACTACCATTATTTATCAATATTTTCTATTCAATATATCATATTAAAATACTGACAGAGTTATTGAGGATGTTCAATTCAAATAAAATTTGGATTCAATACAGTTTGTTAATCTCAAATTGTAACCAATAATATTTTGGAAATAAAGTATCATTAAGATCCTAATATTTTCACAAATATTTATTTCAGACAATAACATTTTAGAATGTTCAAGTGAATTCTTAATGTTTTATTTGCATTAAAAAAGAACTCTATCGCTTTTAAAACCTTTAAAAACAACTCTGAATATGTTAAATTAAGGTTGTTTTTAAACTTTTTAAAATGTTAGAATTCTTTTTCAATGCTTTTAAAATATTAGAGTTCTTTTTAAACATTTTAAAATGTTATGGTTTGACCTGAATATTAGTTAAAACTTTAGGAATAAACTTGGCCTTTTACCATAACATTTTCGCTTAAATTTAAATAACCAAACATTCTTGCCATCCTCAAGTCGTTTAACCTTGTATTGTCCTATACTAATGTCTATCTTGTTAGAGATTTTCATCCTCTCATCTTTAATTTCTAAAAGATGCAAGTATCTTGGCATATAGCATGTCAAATTTACATTATGAATTACATAAAATGTTATTCCTACGATCTAATCTTTGAATTTTTAGATATTTGAATAATAAATAGAAAAGTCACTTAATTAACATTATTTTCAATTTATTAGATCTAAGGGATTTTTAATTATTTATTCATTCATTTAACAAACCAAACAATAGTACATTTCACCTTGTGTATGTCAAAAGGTACAATTTACCCCTTAATGTTTCTAAAAAGGTTTAAATTACCCTTTAACGTTTGTAAAATAATGTGTTTTGCCCCTTAACATTTATAAAATTGTGTAAATTATTTCTTTAATATTAATTTTATTAAAATTTTGCTAATTGCGTTCTTAATAATTAATTAATAGTTCATTTTTAAAATATTAATAAAATTAATATTTATCTAACAAATTTTAATAGAATTAGTATTAAAAAGATAAATTGTACTATTTTATAAATTTTAAAGAGTAATATATATTATTTTTTAACGTCAGATAATGAAGTAATATTTTAAAAAATATTAAGAAAAAAATTAAACTATTTTTCTAAGGTAGAGTAGACCTTTTGTTCCTTATGCGTTTACATTTCAATTTAGTGAATTGTTTGGTTATTCAACACTATATACGTACAGTAACGTACGAGAAATGGGCCATCGAAAGCACCTGGCTAAATTGTTGTTTTCTTTTCTTTTCTTTTCTTTTTTCAATTTAGATCTTGTATCAGCCGTCTTGTTACCAAAAATCCATTACTTTATTATTATATAGCTAAACATCTGTCTTTCTTTTGTATTGGTCCGATTTCTTCATTCCTGTACTCTTCATCATCCATCTTCTTGTTTTTCGTTACCTTTCTGGCTTGAAGTTCGCCTTAGTAGATAACTCGACGACAATTTTAGGTGACGATGGGTATGATAACAAGGTTGAAGATGATGAACGGAAGACTAGATGAGAGCTTACGTGCAGGTGTTTAATCGGGCTTGGAGTTATGGCCTCGTAAAGATCGTCTAAGACAAAGATGGTGACTTGAGGAAATGCAACCTCTAGGCAAGTCTAATTCTTGGCTTCTAATTTGCATCGTTTTCTTTCGGTTTTTCCTTCGTAATCATATGTTTGGTTGCCAGTAAAATGGATGACTCATACTAGAATAAAAGCTAGAAGATGGATTTTCAGTATTCGTTAAGATAGATTCCAAATTTTCATCACCTGATTAGTTGTCATTTTCATTTGGTAGTCAAACAAGATTTCTTCTTAAACTTTCCTGAACTTGTCTTTGTGTACTTAAAAATTCTATGATAGAATCCACACTATTCAGAAGTAAGTTTTTTTAAAAAAATCTTCAATAGAAATTGATGATATCGAGAATACTGAGCATGTTTTGTATTTTTTTTTTCTTGTTTTTAAATATAAAAATTATAAAATTATAAAAATAAAAAATTTAATATAAAAATACATAAACTAAAACTAAAAAATTAAAAGCAACAACAATTGTACACTTAATATTTTAAAAGTTTATTTATTTCAACTATATTTTTTTACTTTTTACTTTTTAATTAATTTTTTTATATTTTTTTAAATTTCTATATCAATTTTCTTGTATAACAATTTTCATCCTAATAAGAAACTACTTCTTTTTATCCTGAGCGTTAGGTCAAGTGGTATTTTCTCTCCGTTTGTCTCTCTCGGATTCAAGAGTCTAAAGAATTGAAAAGAAAAAATTGTATTGTTAAATGAGAACGCAGTGAGCAACAAAAGCTACAGAAGAAGATTAAAAGTAGATGGTGCCAGCTTGTGTTAGGCTTATTTCCCGTAACTGAACATTGTACGATTTAGAGAGAAGACATATGTTTGTGAACAATTTAGAGCAGGGACATATTTGGGTGAACAATTTACAGCATGCCATTACAAAGTGGCGATGATTGGGATGGACAGTCTGCGTTTGCTTGATTTTAAATGGCTGCATTTTAGTTGTCTTTAACAAATGTCATCATATTTTAAGTTGAATGAAGATGGTGATGCAAGTTTCATTGATTAAACAACGTGATTGACACGTAGAAATAATGTTAAAATAAAAGGTAGGTTGTCCTTAAGTTCTTCCCTTCCGTTTAGTAATGTTTAGGAGTCAGAATACAACTTGACCTTGGGATATGTACACTAGACATATATCCAACAAGCTGACAGTTTTAACTTGTAATTAATTAGCATTGACCTTTTCTACCGAGTAAAAATCATAATGATATAAGACATACATATGAAGCTGTTCCGAATAGAAGAATGACCCATATATATATAATTCAAATTAGTTTGAAGACTATTTGTGTTTGTTTTCAATGATGCTTTTACATTTCATCAATTAATAGCCATGAGAATAAATTATTTTGATCATATCCCCATACCCATAGACTGGAAAATGTCATTAAAAGCCAAAGATCACAGATGCAAAGTTCTTGAAGCCTTTCTGCAATTCTATAAGAAATCAAATAGTTTTTTTTTTTTACTGAAAATTTGTTTTAGGATAAGGATGATGATTCATTGGACTTTACCTTTCATCATCTATTTTTCCATTCAATTATTCAGGTACCGTCACCTTGGCTTAGTCACTCTAAATGTCTGCATTTGTAGAAAACGACAACTAAAAAAGAGAAAAGCTAGGCACAAATCTGTCGTTTAGTACTTTTTTTATTGGATAATGACTTTATATCTCGGAACCAAGGAAATATTGGTATAACCACTACGAGATGATGGATTATTTCGCTTGACAGATCCAAAGACAAATAAAATCAGATATAAAAGAAGAAACATCCCAATATCTACCAAGATTTATAGTTCCTTTCCACAACAAGTCTGACATGTAAACCTTTATTAAACCCTGTCCGCCTAAGTTGAAGTCAAATGTTCATTTTTTGACTTAAAATGATACACAATTAGTAACAGAGAAAGAGAGAGGAGGAAGGTAATTTAGAATTAGAAGCCTACGAAAGGGCTTCTTCTCCAACAATCTTGCTTTTTTTGCCCGGTTACTTGATGTCTTTTCTAATCTATTCAACTTGATTTTGCTCTTGTTGAGTCTAGTTGTTCTTGCTAATTCCTTCTCCTTTCCCGTCGACTTTGTCCTGCTACTTTTAACTACCTTCAAAATTTTTTGTTGTCGTTCTTTACCTTTTCCACTTTTACCCAAGCTTTTTGGATTTTTGTCTCGGTGTAAGCTCTACTCTACCGTATCCTTTATGTTCTCCATTTTGTTTGCTTAGGTTCCTTTGTTCTTAGTTCCTGCTCCATTCTCTGAATTGATGACCAATCTAACTATTATCTTCGTAGATTTTCCTACCTTATCTTGTCTTCCTCGCCTAGAGGTGACAGCATTTTGTCTCCCCCTTCCCTTATCATTACTGACCTCCATCACGCTAGCTCCCCCCACCTACACACTCCTCGCCAGATCAGCCTTCTGTAGATTCCTCTGCTAAGGTTCCTAGTAAAAGAACTTGGAGCTAGGTCCTTAATGATACTTGCCCTTCACCTATGCTTCACAACTACCTACCTTCTAACAAGTATTTTAAGACTATATTAGCTCCTCCTATCCAGGTTCTCAAGGAAAGGGCTACCAAATGGAATGCTATCTTAGTTTTTCCATGGTAAGAGGCCTACATTTCCATTAATGAGCAAATGGGCTAATCAACATTGGAAGTAGTCTGGATTGATTGAGAGCTAGTTAATGAGGACAATCTCTTCCTCTTCAAGTTTGATTCAGCTTCCCAAGCATAGAAATTCTTGAATCTTGTTTATGGCACATCAACCACAAGCCTATATGTTAAGGTCAAATAGGTCTTTTATAGATCAACATCCACAATATTATTTTGATCCGCAATATTATGGATTAACATCCACGCCATGTTTACTGTAAAGTCTAAACTAGTTTGGTAGATAAATTTAAGCCTAAGCATAAACTACAAAACCATTGTAATTGCTTAAGCTAAACTATTAAATTTTTTCAAAATGTTAAACCATTAAATTGTTAGCTTACAATTTTGAGAATCGATAAAATATTTGACATATTCCCGTATTATTTACACCGGAATACAAATAAGCCTTCAAGATCAAAAGCTTTCTTTTTGGAAGGTAAAAATTAAATGAATTAATCAAGACTAAGTTAAGGTATAAGCCAAGAGCACTAGCTAATCACAACTGCCAAGTTTAATATATTAATTACAACCTAAGGACTTAAAAGGAAAAAATAGTGCTAAATTAAGGGATAGTAAAATATTGTTGAAAAGCTTCAATACTTCCTTTCTCATCCAAATAATTTCCCTTATCTATTTCCAAGACTTATGGAACTAATGGAAACATCATTATTGATATTGTTTAAAGTTTTATTATTTCTCTCACCCTAACTAAACCCAATTTTAAAATCAGTATAGCCACCTTTGCCTAGTTCCTAAGAATTGGAAGCGTTGCCATTTCCATCATTGAACATTGGAAATATGGTTAAATAAAGACTACACGGTATTCTACAACTGTGAGGAGAAGTTGCATTTGAAGAAAAGATGATTCATACTTTCTTCTTCGTCTTTACAAAGCTTGCATAACTTATCATTAATCAAAGAATCTTTAATCTTATAAAAAATAGTTAACTTGTTTTAATGGCTAACCAAAGAATGAAGGAACACTTTGGATGGTTATGGTTAAATCAAATTATTTTCTACCAGGAAGCCTTAACAACTATATCAATTAAGAAACCTTGTTAGATTTGTTAGTGAAGATACCAAAGTTGTTTCTAGACCAACGAACTCTGTCCTCCATGTCTTGATTTAGCAAGTAATATAGCATGTTACACCTTATTTTATTAGATCCTCTAAAATGATAGTTCTAGTCATTCCCTTTAATAAGTTTCTTGATTTTCATTTTGTGGGGGAGCATATGCCTGAGGTTAAAGGCTTTATGAACTCGTCATAATATATCATTTGTTTTCTAATTATCAAACTATAAGGATGTTGATTCCATATTACCAATTTTATAATAGAGTGCATAATTTAGGCAGCTTCTCAATTTAAGGGTTTATTGCATAGGCTAAGAAGTATCAGATTTGGAATCAATTTTAAAAAATCTTTTTTCATTAAGGTATCAAGTGTGAATTCATTTGACCCATAAGGATTGATTTTCAATTAGCATTCTCCAAATTCTTTTGACTAAACTAATTTTGATAATAGTGGAAGCTTTGCTTTGTCCACCCTCCTTCCTAATGTCACTTTAGAAAGAAAAGACAAAAAGTGGTTCTTATTTTAAAGATCCTCAAAAGGCCTATACCAATCTATCTATCCTGATCCCTTCTTTCTTCCTTCTCCTTCGATCCAAGTAACAAGGCAAAAGGTAAGCTAACTTAGAGGCCAAATGCCTACTCTCAACAAAAGAATTTACCAAAGGCTATTAGAGAGCAAGTCCATCCCTCCTTCATGTTTTTGCTAAAGTACTTCCTACAATATAACTTTAGCCAAACCTTTCCTATTAGCTCACCCTTTCCATAAGAAGATTTAATCATCCTTTCCAAGTCTTTGATTATTTTCCTAGGAAGAATAAGATGAGAGATCCAATACATATGCACACTATTAATAATTGTAAGATTAAACTATCTCCTACCTACAACGGAGATATTTGTGTTGCATTAACTATTAATCTTTTTATACATCCTTTTTAATAGTCCCATACAATCTTTATAAGATGGTTTCTTAGATATGATTAGTAAATCCTTAGTTTGAAGGCTGATTAGGATAGGAAAAAACTCCTACAATATTCCTGGTGGAAATTTAGAGCGAATGTGACTTTTCTATTTATTTATCTTAAACTTATAAACTTTGCTAAAATCTTGTAACACTTCCATCATAATTTTCAAAGATTGTTGGTCAGCTCCCCAGACTAATAATAAACCATGAATAATGCCATATTTATATTATATCTTGTCATTCTTGTGAGTAGCTCAATGTAAATGGTAAATATGTAAGGAGAGAGAGGATCTCCTTACCTCAACCCTTTCTTAGCTTTAAAAAGTTAAGTTAGTTTACCTTTAACATGGATACTGAAAAGAAGTAATGTTAATGCATTGAATCATGGAATTCTTAAACATAACAAGGAACGCAAAACCCTTAAATATATCATCTATGAAACTTTAACTGACTAATTCCAATGCTTTGTAAAGATCAATTTTTAGTGCACAATTCTTGGTGGAATTGGATTTATGGCATATTTTGAAAATTTCTTGAGTCATTAAGATGATGAAGGTTATTTGTGTGCAAAAAACTAAGGAATTCAAAATTTGCTTAAACCATAAGGCCAACACTTTGGAAATTATTCTATAAAGAGTGTTACTGCAAGATATGGGCCTGGAATTTCTTAGCTCAATGAGATTTGGAGACTTACAAATAAGGCAAATAAAGTTTTTGTTTATCTTCTTAAGCAATTTACCTGAATTAAAAATTTCCAAGACTACTTTACCTAATTTCTTAGTAAAGACCAATAGGATTGATAAAAGAATGCATTAAAACCATTAAGTCCAGGTACTTTTCAAGCTTCATACTCTTAGAAGTAAGTTAAATCTCATTAACTATTACTAGTTATGCTATTTTTTAGGATTGTTCTTCAGAGATCTTCTTGCCAATAAAGGTATTAAGAAGTGAAGTAGAAGAATGGTTCACATATATAAAACATGGAAAATCCTTATAGAATGGATGAGTGAATATACTATTTCTTCTTTATTACTACACTATTTCCAATGATAAGCTGTTACATTTTTTTGATATTTCTCCTATTGAGGATAGATTTATGTAAAAATGTGGAGTTGTTATCAAGGTTTCTTAACCAGGAAATCCTGAATTTTTGCTTAATGAGAGAGTGGTGAAAATCCAAAAACATAGTACAATTTTGTAGGTTAACAATTAACTGAGTTTGTTTACTCATATTGAAGGGATCCTTATATAATTCATCCTGTAAGAGTTATAACTTACTTCTGGCTATGTTTAGGTCCTTTTTTGAACTATGAAATTACTCCCTAATAAGAGCTTTCAGTTCATTCTTAATCCTTGCCAATTTTTTAAACTCTTTAAACTGTTTAAGTTCTCTTATGTGAGCTTGTATACCTCTAACTATTACTATATTATAGCCTTATATTTTAGTTAAAATATTGAAGAATCAACAAGGTGAACATCTAAAAAAGCTTCTGAATAAGTTCTGGATTTAAATAGGGTAGTGATCTAAATTTAAAGCCTTGGAGAATATAACTTTTTATCTTGAAATTCCTTAAGTCACAGATCATTCGAAAGTGACCTATCAAACTTCTCCCTTTGGAAATTACTTCCATTTTATTTTTTCCACCATGTAAAATTGTTTCCCTCATGCCTAAGCTTTGTAACAATTAATTATGTGATAAAGGATTTGAAATCTTTGTAAAATCCTTCACCATTGCCACTTTTATCAATCTCCTTAGCAAGAAGAGTGTTATTAAAGCCCTGTACAATGATCCAAGGGCCATTTATATTATAGATGAAATTTAGCAACTTGTCTAATAGAAATTTCCTTTAAAATACAAAATTTGAAGCATAGATAATAGACAAAAAAAAAAGAATGATAAATGCTTTTATATTTACTTGGTCACTGAGCTCCATATTGGACACACTTAGAACTTGTGGATTATAAGTATTGATAGTCCTTCCGTTTGCAATGAAATGAATGGCTAGAAATGGTTTTTTAGTTCTTATTGATAAACCACGAATAGTTATTATAATCATTCTTAAGCTTGTTTATGAAATGCTTAATAAAAAAATCTTTATTAGTATAGAATAATCATTCAAAACCTTTTATTTTTTTAAGGTTATTAAGCCCTTTTACGTTCCACATCAATGTGGACATTCGGTTAAAGAAAGACTATGAAGGAGATGCTACCTTGGCCTTAACCTTCCTTATAGAATTCCTGCTTATAGAGGGAATTATAAATTCCTCATCTTAATGTTCCAGTCCTAAAGGTTGGATTTCCACCTTAAAAGAGACCTCAATCGTAATGGCATTGAGGCCCTTTGATTGTTTCTTTTTAGGTAAGCTCTCACAATTGGATTATGTGTTAGGCCCATCTCTATTCTTCTCCTATACATCCCCTATATTTATTACTTGTTTTGAATTCATTGGGTCGAAGGTGTGGTAGGAGTACTGATTCACTCAAATTTCAAGTAGGCCATAGGTGTTCTCATAGTTGAATAATGTGTTAGGCTTATTATCTCTACTCTTCTCCTACATACACCATATGCTTATTCCTTAGTTCAAATTCATAAGGTTATCAGAAGGTGTGATGTCAACACCTACTTCTCAAGTTTTAGCATGAATACATTCAAGAATTGGTGGAAATTCAAAAGCTTTTATATTATTCTAATTTAATCGCAGTTTTTCAACAATTCCTATAAACTCAATATAGTCTCCTCTAATAAAATTTTTCCTTGTGGCTCTTAATTCCCTTTCTTAAAGTTAAAGGGAATGTTTACATTGGTAAGCAATAATGAGGGTGTCTTACATAAATTCCTCCAGTTCATTTAGTCTTATTATTGGAATTATTTCAGGAAATGAATAATGTAGTGTGGTTTCAAAACATAACCTTACACAACCCATCATTTTCATGGATGCAATATTTTCATCTATGTAAAAGGATTTGCCAATATATATCTATCCAAGTGACTAAGGCTAATAGTAAACTAGTATGTTGAGGTCACAAAAACTGAAACATGGTTCTTCCTCTTGTCTTTAAGTTTAAGAGCCAGCATCTACTTCTAAAAAAGCAAAGGTCTATTATCCACATGACAAGGTCTAGCTTCTAATATTCTTTTTATGGAGCTTTTAGTAGAGAATTTGAAGATATAGAGATCCTGCTCATTTAATAAAACATTTTCTAGACATATTCACTCCGTTATTTTATGGCCTAACTCTTCATTGTAGGGAATGCTGAACTTTTATCAATTAAGAATCCAATTAAGCAAGATGACCACTTTGTTACACCTTTCTTCAAAACCTCCACTCTTTGAGAGATCATCCTATAGGCATTAATTATATATGGAGGAATGTAGCTGAGCTTTTTTTTCAAGGAAGAATGACTAATAACCTGGAACCGAGTGCTTTTTAAGGTGCTATCCAGATTCTATCAAAACCTTTATTATAAGATTGTTATTATTACTAAAACTTGTAGCTTATGCAAAGGGAGGAGAGGAGCTGACTTAGATGGTAGATTGGCATTAGCTAGAAACAATTAAATGAATTTTTAGTTACAAAAAAAGAAAATAAGAGGAAGACGAGAAAAATAGACTGAAGAGCAAAGTAGAAAGGGAAGGTGGAGAAGAGATAAAGAGGGAAGAAAGCTTTAAAAAAGGAGCTTAACTTGTGAAGGAAAAGAGAGGTATAATGTTCTTAGAGGAAAGGTACAAGTTAGAATCAAGAGAGGCATTATAAATAGAATGTTTAATAGGAAAGGAGAAAAAAACTTAGGGATGAGGGACTAGAAGGAAACGACAATGAATACAAGGTAGCACAGAGGGTTTAATGATGACATATGTTTGAATAAGTTAGAGTAACAAAGTAGATTACCATGAAAAGAGGTGGACAGAATTTAAACTTGACATGTTATTCATCACATTTTGAGTTTAGCCTTAATTTTGACCAGAAAGGATGAGCTATTATGGATTGTAGTAAGAAATGAAAAATTTACTAACAAATCATGTTATTACTTGCTTAGATAACAACTTCCTTAAGTTAGATGGCATAAATTGATTTGGTGTAAATAATCTCATCCACGTGTAGCCTTAACAGTATAGCTAACCATTAAAGGAAAGTTAAACACATGGGACATAACAAATATATTTCTTAACACATATGATATATGTCTTATGAAAGTAAGAGAAGGAAAGTCAGGATCGCCTATTTTTTAGCTGCATATACTCAAATAGGATGGATTCAATAACTATGCAATATTCAAGTATTGGTAGGAGGAAGGTTAGCCATTGTTAAATGGTGCAGCGGATTTATAGCTAATCCCAAAGGGGATAAAATGCTAGTTAAGTTTTCACTCAACTATGTTGTCTATCTTATATGGAAAGAGAGAAACCAAAGATTGTTCTATGCATAGTCTATAAAACTAGATAGATTAATTGAAGACATCAATGTCAAGATTAGAGAGCATTTAATTGTATATAGATTACATAGTAGGGGTAGTGTAAGAATCTTAATTAGAGACTTCTATATGCAAGTTAAAAATGAATGAAGGAAAGAACAATTGTAAGGGGTAGTAAGAAAAAGGCTACAATAAAACATGAACTCGACAACATTATAAATTGATTGATTGATTGTAGTCCTATCTATAAGATTGCCTTAGGCTTTTTTTTTTGTATCATATTTGAAGAGAAAAGAACTAGAGATTGATTAATAAGCAAGAGACTCAGTTAACAATCTTATTCAATATATTATTGGATATGATTATAATGCTTCTAATGGAACATAGAAGTAATGACCATGGCAGCTCAATATTACTACTCAATTGGACTAAATACTCGATAATAAAAATTTCTAGATAGAAGGGATTGAAGCTAACATAGAACTGAGTATGATAATCTAACCTCTTAGGGAAGTGCATGGAGCTTTTTGGTAGAACCACGGCATAATTGGCAGTATTTCTACAAAATATTAACAATGGGGGGATCAAGTTCTAACAACTAGGTGGGTAGAAAAATATAATCAACTCTAGAAAAAGTAAGAGGTCTGGGTTAGATCAAGCAGTTACGTGAAAAACAATTGATATAGATACAATAGAGATGATTAACATTGGTTTACTTAATTTTGGATTTGGATCAAACTTCACTAGTAATGATGTTGTGACATAGACAAGTAGTTAATATAAACACAATTGATATAGATCAAGTAGCTATATGCAAAACATTTAATATAGACATAATCAAAGATGATTAATTAAAGGTTACTTAATTTTAGAGTTGAATTAAAATTCATTGGTAATGATGATATGACACAAAGAAGTTTTAGATTTTTATTCTGTAATAGAGGAGTAGGTTAAGATATGCAATATATATAAAGGCTAAATCTTATGAATGAAAGAGATTACTTGAAGAATTTCCTAGTGCAATTCATGGGTGCAAAGGATGACAATATGACATGATCAAGGAGATGAATTTGGAAAAGATTTGCAGCAAATGAAGTTGGAAAGGATTTATAACAATCCTATGGGGTTTTTGAATGCCTTATCTAATCTTGATCAAAGAAGTAATAAGTGTCTACAATTTAGGCTTATGAATATTTATTTAATGTATATCTATTATTAGTTTACATGTAAGGCACTAAGACTACAAACTGTATATTAGTAAGAATAAAAAAAATAGAAAAATTTAAGACATCAATCAATTTTTTTGGTTTGTTAACTAGAAAATTATAATGTTATTCATGATATCCTTAATCCAACACCATTGCACTTAGAAAAGAATTACTTTTATATCGTAATATCAAAAACAACTTCTAATAGTTTTTCCAAAAATTAAATAAATTTAATTAAAGATAATAAAAATTTGAAACAATGAATAACCAGTTCTATTGGTCTGACATGAAAGATTACTCTACTTATTAACTTAGCACTACCCATGAGGACTGCTTACATAACATTACAAAATAGCACATAAACATTGAAACAACTTATATCTCGCTTGTTTCACTCTCCACCAAGATAAGTATTAAGATAACTTAAGTTCAAAAACATCTTAACATTCCAAACTCTTCCATTAAGCTCTCTACTTCCTTTTGCCTAGCATTTTTGTCAATCAATTGAATTCTTCTAGTATAAATCTTAAGAAACTACCACAATCTCATCGCCACTCTTCTACATACCAGAAGAGGTAAAATGCTCTAGTAGATAACCCCCTTTTTTGTGTTGTTTTGAAGTTATAGAGTGTTATATAGGTATTGCTAATGTCACCTTCCTTGATTTTTCTTGATCTATAATTTTAGCTACCTACGCTTCAATAGAACCTCCTCTATTCGACTTTATACTTTTGTCTCTCTTTCTATCATATACCGACTTAGGCATCTACACTCTTAGTTGAAACATTAAGTAGAAGTGTAAGGGAGAAGCAAGATCCTTATATGAAGTAAGTACCTAGTTCTTTACCATCTGTTTTGTTGGTATACTTGGGTATCTCTCATAGCCAAAACATTGAGTAAAAAAGCTTGCTTGTTTCTCTACAGGTTTATAGATCTTCAAACCTCAACTAGCTCAGAGAAGTGAGGCCTTAATATGACATAATTACCCAATTCTTTACCAACTAATTTTTTAGTACACTTGACTGATTAATTTCATCTAGTATGCTTAAAATCTCCACCTTTCTTTAATAAGATACTAAATTACTCACTATGATTTGTTTTCTAATCCAACTGCTGATATCTTTTATAACTTGTTCCTTAATGTTTTCATTACCTTTAAAGCATCTTACATTTCTTTCCTTCCAAATTCTGTATGTATATGAACTGAAAGAAATAAGTCAAATATTTTATTGCTATTGTCTATCGTCCTATCAGTTGCAAACCACTTTAAGTTATTTGTATAGTTGAAATTAGCATTTTCCCAAAGGTATATATCAATGATTTGGACCAAATATATGTACTCTAAAGATAAGTGAAAAATAAGAGTTCTCTCTAGATTCTGATTGAGACTTGCATAAGTAACATCTAAATGGTCTGTTTAGGAATCTTAGTTTGTCCATGGTGTTTAGTCTCTTTTTAGCCAGTAGCCACAAGAAAAAGGGTACTTTTGGTAATAGTTTATTATTCCACACCACTTTATACCATGGTAGAGTGTCCCCACTTGTCTTGAATAATTCCATACAAGATTGGCATGTGAACTGGCCCAATTGAATAATTCCACCTATAAGTATCATCCCAACTGACATTAGGTATGTAGTTAGGCAGTTTTTGATGAAAAACAGTAAGGTAGTTAACCCAATTGTTCGAGCTTATTTGGACTTTGACTTTTATGTTCAAATGGTAGGAATTTAGAAGCTGGGAAAATATAATAGTATTATAGATAAGGCTCAAATTGCTTCAATTGTCAAAAAATAGAGAGGCTAATTCACCATTACCGATAACATTTTATGCTACCTTTTAGAATGTTCCTTATTTTTGGTAGTTGCTTAAAAAATGTGAGGTATTCTTAGAAGTTTTGATAATCTCCTAAATTTTTTTATTAAATAAGTAATAGACATTGATCATATTGGAAAAATTATACCCAAATCAAATCTAGGCATAACAAAATTAAATAAAATTTTTTTCAACAAAATCATCTTGAACAATATTTAATTTGAAACATATAACAAATCATTATCAGAATTTCATTAACCAGATAATCCATGAGCCATTCAATCATCTGGTCTCAATCGGTATCTATAGGTCTATTTAAGAGAGAACTCAAATCTAATTTAAGAGGAAGAAATGTAATAGTACTAGCTGAATTTTCTATTTTCTTTCTTTGATATGAAAGATTAATTTTTCATATCCTTAAACTTTAACAAAATTACAATTAAATTCAAAGTTTAATCATAATTATAAGTTAATCTTAATTAGATCAAATATAATATATTAATACTTGAATTTTCTAAAATTTTGGAATTAAGTCCAACTTAATTAAAAAAAAATTTTGTCCTTTAGTAGACCTTTTATATGTAACCCGTTAGATTCCTAATATTCTGGCAGTGATTACAAATTATAATCATAATTCACAATTATAATTAGATAAATTAAAATTCTGCTATAGAGTGTTATACAAATAACTTAAAGTGGTTTACAATTTGGCTCCATATTGGTATTAACTTAGGGAAGAATTAGCCACACTTCTGAAGCTCTCTTTGTTATGAAATTTTACAAGGTGCAAGGAAAAATGTTAAAAATATCTATGCCAAATTTTATGACAATGGGATCAAGAATGGAGAAGATATCAAGAAAATATGAAGTGGTGTTTGTCAACATCATAGGCATCATCACACCCTTGAAGATGCTTATGCTTTTGGTCTAGTCCAAATCACGAGTAATATCACTAGTGTGGTACTGACTATCATCAGAACGCCCTCCCCATCCTTAAATAACCTAATCTTAGATTTTTAGGTTTTTTAGATGTTAGAAAACACATGCACTCAGTTGTAAAAGTTGATACAACACATTCTAGGTCATTCTTAAAGAGTTTTAACCAAGATTGAAGGATAAGAAGCATCCAAAAGAAAGATCTCAAGGATCAAGGAAGGATTTCTCCATTTAACATCAAGATTTCAAGTATTTAAGAAGAATTATTATGAGCTTTCTTATTCCTTACTTCTTTATGTTTGTTTGTGTGATTGAAACAATGGTTATAAGCTAAATTCCTTATAGGATTTAAGTTTTTATGAACTCTAGGATGTAGTACTTTTGTTAATTCTTCTTTTATCTCTTGAGATCTAAGTTTTTGAATTATATTTGCTCATAGATGTTAATTGATTTGCATTTAATTATTATGTGAACATAAACGTTTATTTCGAAACTTTGATTATATAAATGACTAAGATTATTGAATTTCTTACATTCTATGAATGAAACATCTTACATGGGGACCTAGAGAGAGGCTTATATAACATGTCCAACTTAGATGTGAATTTATCTAAATCAATAAATTCTATAGAATAGATTAATGCATCTAATTTAATAGAATAGGATAGAGATAACTTTCACCTAGTTTAATTAAATTGAAGTTAGAAGCTAGCACTAAGTTAGAAGTCTTAAAGCCATAATTTGACAATATGGAGGGAGAGTTAGGATCAAGAGTGCAAGTTACGATGGGTGATCTTTCTAGACCTTTAGTACAAGGAATGGAGTCTAGTATTCAGAGACCAAGGGTTGAAGGTGCAAGTTTTGAGATTAAACCTCAAATGATATAAATGCTT
>JAOXYD010203900.1:0-21487 GCA_028565735.1 Pinacopodium congolense
CAGAAACTCGAAATCTAAGTGTTTGAAGCCTAAGTGTTCAAAGGAAAAGATGAAGAGAGAAGCTAGAGCTTCTCACATTAAGTTGATCTGATTACTAGCTAATTGATCCGTGTTATATGATGTTTTTGGCTCTATGTAAAATCTGGAAGCCTCCCCTCACATTCCAGAAGACAAGGGAATTAATTGCTATGATGCCAAGGTTGACATCTGTCATCCACCAAGTTGAAATTGTTGACTTCTGGAACAACTGCACCCTGCCACTAGCACAACAACACCCTCTCAGGGTGCCATTTAAGCTCGCATCCTGCACTCCTAAACGGCCCCTTATTCTTCAACAACGGCACCCTTACCAGGGGGCCATTTATGGTCAACAACAAGAGGATTCTTTGATTTTTTTTGCTCCAATCTTGATCATTAAGCTCTATTCTACAAATCAAACATTATAGGGCATCAATTAAACAATTAAACACTAATTTATGGGTCATAATTCAACAAATTAACCATAAAAATCAGATCAATTTGACCACTATCAAAGGACAGCCCCTAATCTAAGATCCCTTGAGCTTTAAACCAAGTGTATATATCTTGTGACAACCTTGATCAAAATCAACACAAGATAAGGGCTCAAATGGAATAAATGCAATATGCATTGTCAATGGACAATTAAGGCCTAATCCAATCCAATTCACATTCAAGAATGAACTCAATCCAAAACTTCTTTATCCTAGATGAAGATTAATGTATTAAATCTATTTTAAAGGTAAAGAGTAGCCAATAACACAGTAATAATTAATACGAAATCAATCCCCCAATTTTGTAAACAATGCACACCTTCTATGAAGTTTCTCTAATGCTCTTGCAATAAAACCACCTATGAAAAATCTAGAGGCAAACCACAAATATAACAAGCCTCCTAGTACTTCAATAGATCATAAACAATTTAATTCAGTAAGAAAAAATGATCAAGGCAAGCAAAAGTCATATTATGTCTAAGATCACAAAATCTGTCAACTAGTGAAGTCTTATTGTTTCAGCCTATAGAAAAACGTTTTTAACCTATCAAATGATGCAAACTACATGTAATAAACCTACTACACCCTTAATCAATCATTTCATAACAAATTGTAATAGTAAACACAGTTTTATCATATCAATTGAATGATCAAAATCAAGCTTAAAGGCAAGATATCAAACCTAGACGTTTTTTAGCAACTTGGAAAATTCAAGATCAAACAAACTATATAATCACATAAAAATTAGAGAAAAAATACTAGCACACTCTTAGGACCTTAAGCAAATAGAAAAAAATAAATTTGCACACCTAGAAATGAGTTTAAATATCAAACCAAAATCAATAAGGAAGATACAAAGAAAACATGTCAATTTTGGATAACCTGTGTTCTTTGAGTTCAAAAACCTGATTTAAGTGCTTAAAAATTGAAGTAAAAGAACCTATCCATTCGTCAGACCATAAGCAAATCATTTATAATAATTTTGAATTAACAAAAATGGTGTTGCTAGCTCAAAATTGAAGAACATAGATGTTCAAAAAAGTTCAAGCAAAAAAGACGTTGTTTTGGTTTAATGATCTTTGAAAGCTTGAATCAAATAGAATAATGAATAAAAAAATCATCTAAAAGCTTTATGAGATTTGTGTAGGCATAAACTAACTGAAAACATAAATTTGGTGGCAATCAAAAGGGTTTTAAATGAAGAAAATAGAGACAGAATAAAAATTGTCTAAAAAATAAAGACTACTTTGAATAATTGTGAGATTTGATCATTTTTTTTAAAGGTTCTAAACATGTTAAAAGTGTTTAGGAATGATATATATAGATTTGTGAATGGTTTAGAGTTGATAGAAACATAAACAAGCCATTTGAGAGGTTAAAAAGTTGTTTAGTTCGAAACTGTAAACTTTGCCATTAGAGTTTGGACGCACAATGGCACCCTCTATATTCATCAACAACGCCGTTAAACGATGAATAGTCTATCGTTGAGGATGCCCAAGAAACATGAAAAATACTCCAAACTGACTTCAAAACTTTCCAAACAAATTCCTAACATTAATTAAGACTTTAAGCAACTTTTAAAGCACAATTTAAGGCTATTTTAATCATCAAAGCGTGCCAATCAATTCAAAAAATAAAAATTGCCTTGATTATGAAAACTTTTCATTTTAACTAACTTTAAAACCTTTTAAATCAAATCATAATTTATAAATTCACAATGCAATTAGAATTAAACAAATTTAGTCATAGATAAACAATATTTTAATGAACTTGAGCATTTTAATGCCCTTAAACATATCAATAAATGTACATTAAATCAATTCAACTTAATTTTTTTATTTTAATTCAATTTCTAATACACCAAAGCCATAATCGAATAAGATTAATCACTAAAACAATAATTCAATTCTTATATGCCTATATGCCAATATGATCATGCAAATGTGAGAGCCATTTTCAAGCATTGATTAAGAATAATGTTTAGGACACTTACACCTTAAGCCCTTTTCCTAAACTCTTTTTAAACTTCATCATCATTCTCTTGATCTTCAAGCTTCACTTGATCTATCAGCACTTGAGCTTTATGCATTTGATCCTTGATATCCAAGGTCTTGATCATCTAACACTTGAGCTCTTCTACCTTACCTCCATGAATATATGATCTTGCACTTCAACCATTTACCTATCTTATAAATATTTCAAAAAACAATCATTCGTAATAGTAATGTTTGTTATCATTAAAACACATTATTAGAACCACCTTGGTTCGATAATCTTCCCCTTTTTGGTGATGACAAAACATGTGATATTAAGAGCATATAAAACATATTTGCAACAAATTTCATGTAAATGCAACATGCATTATGAAACGATCCTACTCTATCCCTTTACTTAAAACTCACATTCAATCTCAACATGCATTATGAAACGATACTACCCTCTCCTTTTACTTGAAACTCAAACTCAATCTTAATATCACACGAATCTCTCCCTTTTGCTGACATCATCAAAAAGATTACCAATTGTAACTAATGCATAAAATAAATGTAAAACTAATTGTATGTAACTCTTTATACTTACTCCCTCTTAATTCATGCATCATTAAAAAGAAATACCAAATGTATGAAATGCTCCTCCTAAATGCAAGAACTTATGCACTATGGACCAATTAAGCAAGAAATGGGATAAAAATGCTTAAAGAAACCTTACATAACATATATCATGCATACATTTGCATCAAAACATGAATTATGTACCTTTGTGCAGCAAAAGCATGTATTATCCAATTGAATCTCAAAACACATGTTTATGTATTATTAAGCTTCAATAATGCATCTTTGAATAAAAAAACACACAGTATGCATATATCCCATAAGAACAACATGTTTATACATATTTGCATCAAAATTAAATAATATTAATTAATCCCATGTAAAATTTCTTAAATCAAAACATGTCAAGCTCCCCCTAAGTTTATGGATATGAAAACATTATGCAAAACAAGTTTTTATAAAGAGGAAATCCCCCCCCTAAAAAAAATCTATGCATTTGAAAAGATGTAATCGTATAAAAGGAAAGTACTTATCTTAAAGATTTTTGAAAGATAAATATGCACAATACTTCTTGAAAAAGAATGATTAATAACAAATGATACCAATTGTTAATTATGCAAATTATTTGTAAAACATGATACGAATTGTAAAATAATATGGTAAACATTTTAAAAAAGATGATAGCAATTGTAAGCATATGATGCCAATTGATATCAAATGTAAGATACCAATTTAGAATTCAAAGATATTGTACAAATTGAAAATTTTAAAAATATGATTGCAAATGCTCAAGCGAAATATGATACTAATTTCGACAAACATTTTCAATGCATCATTTTCAAAACATGTCATATGCTAAAATCAATGTAAAGCATCTACTTTAAAATTCATGCAAGAATTATAATGTAATGTGCTAATTTTAACTATTATGAAAATGCTCTTAATCTTAAACATGCAATGGCTTTATTACTAATATGCAATGCCTGATTTCAAAGATTATGCAATGAATTTTAATGCTAACATGCAATAGCTCTAATATTAGCATGTAATGGATCCCCCTAAACATATGAATCTATATTTCAATCTAAGACATTTATAATAAGGGCAACATTCACCAATTTCCAAAGATCACGTCAAGCTATATGCTATTAAATAAGAACATAGGAATATCTTATTTTTCATCACTATTTAATTCCAAAGTCTTAAACTCCTCACTTGGTTCATCAATATTGCTTCTTAGTAAGCTTATGTGAGGCATCATGGTGGTCTTTCACATTCCCCTTCAAATTGGAGACACTAATTCCTTGGTTCCTAACATGACATCATTTTAGCACTGATTGTATGTTGACCTACAAAACAAGAATTCATTTTGTTCCAGGTACCAAAACTAACTTGGGTCCTTGGGGGTTAGCCTTAACACCTTTCTTAACCCAAACCTTTCAATGTTTCTTAAACATTCTTTGCTTAAAGAAAAAATTACTTTCTAATTGTTAAACCTTATAACAAATATTACACACATATGTAACTTTATGCATACGATCAGGAAACCTATGATCTTGATACCTAAATGCATTTCTCGTATCGAAATTAACTCTCCTAGGATGATAGTTATACATATGAGAGTTATGATAATTCATCATGCCATTATACCTATGAAACATGCCATGTTTCCTAACATGAGATTTAAAAGTATTTCTACGTCTCATATCTTTAAATGAGCTTTCTTGATGAATATTATTCCTAAAATATGAATGTAACATGTTTGATGGCCTAAAACATATATAAGATACATTTCTAGATGGATAAGGATGCATATAAGGTGCTTGTGAAATGGTTGGCCTAAATTGTCTAAATGGTCTAAAATGAGGCCTAATATTATGCACATTCATTTCATGATGATATGGCCTCCTAGGATGAGATTTATACATGCCTATGGTCTTAAGAATATGCTTTCGATGAGTATGTGAATGAAGAGACATAAGGTAACTATCATAAGGCCTAAATGTATGCATGCCCCTTCGTTGACGACAATCCATCCTAAGATGTGAATATGAACCTTTCCGAGGATTATACACATGGACATTCAAAACATGAGAGGATTTAGGACCTCTTTGTTTACCATGAGTAAAAAATGCATCATTATGAAATGATTGAGCATTCCAAAAGAAATTATGCCTATATTTTGGCTACATGCACATCTTTCCTATCCTTTGACAAAGATGGATATGCGCTTTCCTATCCTTTTATCTAGATGGAGATGTAACATTCTTAAAAGATGGCCTAATATAAGCTTTTGATGACGATGCTCCATTATGAAATGAGGGTTTAGGCAAATTTTCATCATGTAAGCTTTTTCCCTTTACAAAAACAATTCTAGCATCCTTTAGCATCCTTTGAAACATTTGCATCAACATAGCCTAAACCATTCTTAACATTAGAACTCTTTTATCCTACTGGCATGCAATCTAACTTTTCCTTGCCCTTTATAAATTTAGAAAATGATTCTTTAAGGGCTTCTACTTAAAGACAATAGTAATTAGTAGCTGATTAAAGCTCTTCAATATGAACTGTATTAATTGCATAAACCATTTTAAAGTACACTAATTAGCAACTCAATATCTATCAAAATTATTCCAGGTATAAACTCTAAATTAATGATTCTTAAACTCGCAACAATTCAAATGCATGGTACTATAAATATCATATTCCCTTTCTTCACACATCAATTGAACGTTGTCCTTAATGTTTGAATAATATGAATACACATAACAAGTAAAGTAATGGAATAAAGAACTCCCTTAAATTTCATGCTACTTATTCTTCAGGTCATCTGTGATAACAACAAAATAGGTAGATTTAAGCACTAAGAAGAATAGTGAAAGTAAAAAATAGAAAAAAGAAACTAAATTGAAAATATGACCTATCATCACGGGTTTTCATTTGCTCATATGTAAGGAATTGAATTCATATGACTACATTCAAAATTTCATTTAATTTTATTTGTTCTGTGTAATGCTCCCCTAAAGAGATTATCTCCAAAACTTAGTCTAAACCAGTTTGGCACTACTAGATGCATTTTATATGGAAAGGATTAAGGACTTTTTTGTTTTCAATACTTTAACTTATACAATCTATCTGATTTTTTATCCTTTGTAACCCATTTTAAGCCTTTAACCCTTTTATTACTTAAATTAAACACCATATGTTAAATCCTAAAATCTCTTTAGCCTTACGTAATCACAAGTCTAATGAAGTGCTAAGTGTCCAAGTATAGAACTTTTTATTTACATTTTATTATGAGATGAATTGAATGGTACCTTTACTCATATGATGTATATATTTGCTGCAATTGAATCCTTGTTTTTAATGTTATGTAAAAAAAAGAAAAAATGAAAGAAAAATATCAAATATGGTAGAAATTGTTGGTGATGAGTTGTTAGTTGTATTCACATAAATGTCTTAAAAATTATATTTGGTTTTCCCTTTACACTTAGCACTTTGTCGAAGTTTGTGAGAAACCCTTTAACATTTATAACTCACCAAAACCCTGGCCCCATTACAACCCTTAGCCAAAGCCCTTACGATCCATGATAGCATGTAATCAATGTGGAAGAGAATTGATCAACTTACAAGCTTATAGTAGTGTAGCTTCTAAAGGGAGTCTTGAGTTAAACATCAACCATTAAATACTTGAGTGAAATGAGTGAACAACATGAGAAAAATCTATCTTAGTTTTATTCTTACCTTTGATCAATGATGTCTTCATTTGATTCTATTTATTTGTACTAGTGAAAACCAATTATGATACATTTGTAGTAGCTTAAGGCTTGAGTTTGACTACATTTGAAAGATTGCATGAACTTGGTCAAATTGAGAATGAATTGACAGAACGTAATGGTTGTTTTAATTTGCTTAAAGATAAGCGAAGATTGCAGTGCAGGATAATTTAATAGGGATGAATTTTGTTATGTTTTGATATGTTATTTGAAATGGATTCATCCCTATTTCTGATATAAAAGTGCTTAATTTGTGTTATATTGTGTTTAATAAGATGTTCAATCTTGCAACATTAATTCTGCATTAAAATACCAAGTTTTAAGTTGAATTAGGGAAATATTGAAACTAGAATAGTTATGGAATAAATTTTATGATTTAACAAAGCAAGTTATGAGGCTTAAAACCAAATTTTAAGGCCATATGACAAGTTATGTAAAGTTCAAAAACAAGCTCAGTTTAACCCTAGATTCAACGCATGTGAATTTTTTCAGGTGTTAGATGCAAATTCAGAGCTCATATCATTCTCAAATTTTATGGGGTTAAAGAAATTTGCTTAACAAATTTCAGGGCTATTGGCGGTGTATAGAGGGAATTAGAGGCAAAAAGGGACATAAGTTATTTAATTCTGGGACTTAAGTGAAATTTGTAAAACGACTTCGCTTTTTATGATTCTTAGTATCAAACTTGACCAAATTGTTCCCACAACATCTAAAAATAGCAACCATCCAAGACATATATAAGGGGCTTAAAAATGTGGGGGACAGTAGCCATTACTTTTTTCTAAACTTTTCCCCTTATTCTTGCAAAATCTGTTAGTGTTGTTGGTATTTTCATTTGGAATTTGATTCTAGTTTAATGTGGGGGATAGTAGCCATTAGCTTGTTCTAAATAGTTTTATGTTTTAAATATTGTTCTTGGATGATTTATTTTCTATTATTTTTTTATTTTGTAGTAAACGACGTTTAGGTTAAGTTTTATGAAATTTGAGCTTCAGCACTATGGAAAATGTATGGATGATTGGGTATAATGCAATGGATGCTCTTTTCTTCAATTTCCAACATTGATTTTGAATGTGAAGCTTATCTTTTATACCTTATATAGATTAAACAAGTTACTTTCACAGGGTTTTTGTTTTTACATTGTTGCTATTTCATTACTTTCCATGTTATTACATTTAGGATAATTTTACCTACTTATTCTAGTTCAAATCTTTAAATATTGTCATTTTATCATTTAATCTTTCATTTACATTGTCTTATTTTGTTATTTCGTCATGTTTTTGTTGATTATATTTTTCCTAATTTTTTATGTTAAGATTATTTTTTATGCCTTATAACATATTAAAGGGATGATAATTTTGCGATTGTGAAATATGAATTGGGTTTTTAATAGGCATTATTTTTATTAGTAGGATCAAGACAAAACTCTGGTTAAAAACTAAGAACTAGGGTTTTTATGTAGGATCGGGCACTTTATATATGATTTCTTATTTAAATACTAGGTGTCAGCTAGTCATCCATCTTTACCACTAGATAATAGCAAAAGCAGCAATAGGTTAATTAATTATATAGTTAAAATCTAATCAATTTACCCTACAGTTTGATTCTTTCAATTATATGATCTGACCTTATGATATTATGGCTTAAGTTAATCATTCCCTAGTGTTTAATGTTGTTATGTCACTAAATCTAGAGAGCTTATTCTAGGTTGTCTTATAACTAGGGGTAAATTTATATTCATATTAGATTTACTTATAGTTGAAGAAACATAAGACACAAGGTCGTACTAGTGTTTATAGGTAAAGATCTTAGCTAAAATACGATTTTATGCTTTGGATGATTAATTGTAATTGCTGAATTTCATAAAATATCTCTTGCCCAACTTTACATTATTGTCATTTGCTTCTTAATATTCAAATTCTTGTTTTATTTGTCTAAACTTACAATTATTAATAAAAGTTAAATTGGTTGTCTCCACAAAGCAATCAAGAATAAGAAACAAATGAAAAATGTTTCTATAAATATGTTTTATTACTCACATATCATATTTACACTTTTCGAAGTTTCTATTTTAAATAAACTTTATTTTTTGATAGAAGACACGCTTAGAGCAAGTTTAACACATTTGTATTTGTTAAGCTTAAAGTTCCTATTCAATAGAAGAGAATATCGTGGACAAATTTGAAGAATTGGTAAAGGAAGCTAAAGAAGAAACAACGGCTTAATACCAATGAACTTTGAATGAGCTTGTTACTCTTACTGTTAACCCTTACTTACTTTCCATCTATTATCTCGATAATAGTTCATTAGGTTCAGGTTGTATTATTGATTTGAATAAGTTTCTAAAGGAGTTCCATATTGCATGTGTGGGAATGATGTATTCTAGTGTCACATAAATTAGTTTAAGTTAAGGGCATTTCCTTTCACGTTGCCACATGTCGCTAAGGATTAGTTGTATGATCTATCGGTTGGATTTTATTACTATATAGGATTATTTACCGCAAGTGTTTTTAGAGAAGTACTTTCCAACATTTAAAGCAGCAACCATTAGAATAGAGATTTATGGTATTAGTTAGGATGCAAAAGTAATGTTTCATAATTATCAAAAGAGCTTTAAGAAGTATTGTAACAATTATCCCAACCATTAAATCAATGAGTAGCTTCTAATCTAATATTCTTGTAAAGGATTAATGCCATGAATAGAGATATGTTTAATGCAATGAGTGGCGAGCACTAATGAACAAGACATCAAACCATCAAAAGAGCTTGATAGTAACTATGACATCCTATTCACTAGAAACAGTATCTTGTAACTAACAAATCAAGGAACTTGGAATCTAAATATTGGAGGAATAAGTGGCAAAACCTTACATCTTAAGAAGTGCTAGGGGTGATAGCTAAAGAAAAGTCAAAGCATGTGATATTTGTTCATTTTCTAGTCAACAAATTTATTCCATTGGAGGCCTCCAAGGTCAACAAGGAACAAAAGGTCCTTATGCTCCCATTTACAATTTATGGTGGAAAGATCTTCCAAATTTTCGATATAGGAGCAACCAATAAGGAGGAAATTCCAACTTAATACCTTTTCCCCACAGTAATAGTAGCAACAATTTAAGCCTCCACTTCAACCACAACCATAAGATGGTAGGATGTCATGGGGCTACTTCATAAAGAATGTGGATATCAACACTCTTCCAACAATAAGTGGTATGAAGAATTTAGGGAATCAAGTTAGTCAACTAGTAGAATCCATGGAAAAATTACCAACCTAAGCTTCTTATAGACTTCTTAGTAAGCCAAATAGAAATCTTAGGGAGAAATGTTTTGTGATATTTTTATCCAGTGACAAGTATGTAAAAGGTATGAAGGAGAAAGAGATAAAAGAGTAGAAAGAGGAAGAGGAGATTGTTTAAGGAAAGAATGAAGGTAAAAAATTGTTATAAGGTAAGTGATACTTTCTTTGCTATTACTAGCTAAGTTTTTATTCCTTTTTCCAATAGACTAAAGAAAAAAGTGGAATTGCTAGAGAAGAAGGAAGAGAAAGAGAAGCACAATGTCGAAGAAAAAGAGATCTTGGACATTGTTCACAATGTAGAGGCACCCATACCTCTACATGTAGCTATTAAAGAGTTTTTGAAGGACTCGTGCACAATAAGCAGAAGCTCATGGGTGAAGAGAATGTCAACATGAGGGAAAATATATAAACTTTGTTATAAGGGAAATATCACCCAAGTACAATAATCATAGCATACTTTATATCCTATCAAATAAAAGTAGCACGAGATATGAATAGCAAATGGAATACTTAAGAGCAACTATTAACATAATGCCTTTCTATTTTTAAAGCTCTTAAGTTAAGTCATTCGAAAGAAACTTGTGTTATTCTTTAATTAGCCGATGGTTATGACGCTTACACCAACGAGGTACTTAATGATGTCTTGATGTAGAGTAATGATCTTGTTATTGAACCAAGGGTAGTGTCCACCTTTTTTTTGATGATAACAAAGTTTTTTCTGCTAATGTATTCAAGGATTTTGTTATAGATAAGTTTGAAGAAAATAAACTTCCAAGTTTATGGTGAAGACTTGGAATGCATGATTGTGGAACCTTGGAATTAAAAAGAATATTTGAGAGTTTGTTTTAAAGAGAGATGAAGTTGAAGACCATCTTCATGACAAGAAAAACATTAGAGATGAACTTGAAGATTCAAGATAGAAGATCAAGTTTAAGTGTAGAATTCGATAGGTTTTTATGTAAGTTTATTTTTAGGTCATCGCTTAGCCTTATCATAGTATTAAAAGGGATGAATCATACATATGCATTCATATTTAGTGTTTGCATATGGGATGTATAATGAAGAGGTACTATATGTGCTTGATGTGTGTGAAAATCCTCTTGATCTAAGGATAAATGCATGTTTTGTATTACATGAGTATATGTGATGAATCGGTGAGTAAGATGGTAATTTGGTGAAATTGGTATGTTTAATGATTTGGTTAAGTGATTATGATGCTATGAATTGTATGATTAAGTGTTAGGTTTGTTGAATTGAATTAGAGTTGTATGGAATGAAGTTGATTTGATTACGCATGAGATTATATATCATAAGATAGATGAATTTTATTAGAATAAAGTATTTAGGAAACTTGGTAAGATGATTGAATTTAGTTCTGTTGAATTGTGAAATTTGCATTGTGATATAACATATTTGTATTGTTTTTATCTAAGTTTAAGTTTAGAACAATTGATAAGGATCGATCAACTGAATTGTTAAAAGTTTAAGGTCAGTCGACCATATAAAGAGATCGACTGGCCGAACAGATGAATGATATAAAAGACAATCGACCAAATGGTTTTATCAGTCAACTGAACGCTACAAGTTAGTGGATAAACATTGGAAAATGACTAGTTTTGCAATGATAAAATGAATTAGTGAATATGAATATTAGGTAATGACTATTTGTTCTTCTTGAAATGAATATAAATAGGTGTTGTTTGTGTAGTTTTGGTATGCAAAAAAGATAGAAAGCTTTCATGCGTCGACATTAATTATTATTAAGTATTTCTTGTGGGTTTGCATTTGAGATTTGTAGCTTATTTTATGTTGAATTTTCATACATAGGCATTTTGTGAGCCCTTATACATCTTGATGAGTCTAGATTGACTATTTTATGAAATATGTTTATGAGAACGGTAGAAATTGTGAGTGATCTCTTATAAAGGTTACTCTTGATCCTTGAGATTGACAAGTTATTCCTTAGCCTTGGAAAAGTGAGTGATAAGTTATTCCTTATCCTTGAAATGGAGAGTAAAATTTTATACTTGAGCCTTGAAAATTAATTGTATTACTAACATTGTATTTGTTTTGGTTGTAATAGTGCAAAAATCTCAACAATAGTGTTAGGGAGTAGACATAGGAGCAAGTAAACAGCTTTGAACTAGAATAAATTGCTTGTTTCCTTCTTCCTCACTCTCTTACTTTTATGCATTTATTTTTATTATTCCATTCAATATATTAGAATTTTTGTTTAGCTTCTGCATTTAAATTGGTAAAACTTAAGTTGTATAACTTTTTTAAAAAATTAAATACCTAATTCACCTTCTATTAGGTGCCATATATAGCTAACAATTACTATCAGAGTCTAGGTCTCACATTGGTGTAGTCCTAACGAATTAGTGAGTAAAGATAGATGGAACTTAATTTAGAAGTAACCCATTTGTTTGATGGAAATAATAGTATAGATTGGAAAATTAAATGAAAAATTGACATTTTGAACCTAGGTGAAAATTATTGGAAAATCATCGAAAATGGTCCTTGTATACCTTGAAAGCACATAGAAAGTTTAACGTTCAAAAAAGTATTAGAATTGGATGATGTTGAGCATTAGCTTATTTTGTTTAATTATAAAGTTATAGCTATTTTATTATCTGCTATAAGTGTACAAGTGTTTTACAAAATGACATCAAGATGTGAAAGTGATCAATAAATATGGTGTGCCTGCATTAAAGAAATCTACCAAGATCATGAACGGGAAAGTGAACACAAGGAAATATCCTTCTTATGTTTAATGAATTGAGCTATGTACTTCCAAAAATCCTTGTGATAATGTTGCATCGTTTTGTTCTAAATCTCATGATAATGATAATGGATGTGATTTAGAATATACTTATGAAGAATTATTAGAATACATAAAATCCTTGGCAAAGAAGAAAAAGAAGTGGTATAATAAGTATAAAGAAACCTTGAAATTATTTGATGAATGTAGATTAGAAAATGAAGTATTTAGAAAGGAACTAGAATCAAGGAAGGCAATTTAATGTGCAATGTAAAAATTGATATAATAGAATAGGATTTTAAAGGATAAGTCAGAATTGATGAATGCGGATGATAGTGAGTTTGAAATAAGAGAAGAAAATGCATTATTACAGAAAGAGATAGGTTCCCTTAAGGGCTTACTTGCCAAATTCACTAAAGAGAATGAGAAATCAAAAAACATGTTTAGTCATCAAAAGGTTGTAAATGATAGACATTTTTTAAGTTATGTTAGTGGACATTTTTCTAGTACGACTAAATTTGTTTAAGGAATGCATTTTTATATGCAATAAGACCGTCATATGGAAAGAATGTGCATATGCCTAAAAATATATATAATTTATTTGTTAATACACATCACCAAAATAATTCATTTAGGCCTTGTACTTCGTATGCTCCTCATGCTTCTATGAATGCTTTTAGAAATGTTTATCACACTCATCATATGCTAATAAATGTGCTTCATGCATATTTTAGACAAAATTTTCATCAAAGAAAATTTTAACATCTAGAAATGCTTATAGGAACAATATGAGACCTTATTTTCATTCATGTGATGTATTTAGAAGTTTCAATGGGTCTAGAACAATGGATGTTCACAAAAATCCGTACAGATCACATACACTTTTGACTTATCATTATTGTGGCCACTTTGGTCGTGATCAACAATTTTACAATGACCATATAAATGATTTACTGAATGGTTGTGATAGGTATGAAACTAACCATTAAGGAACCAAGATGATATGGGTACTAAAGATTTGTTAAATTTGTTTTCTAAGTTCTAAAGGGTATCTCCAATGGTATAAAACAAAAAGAAAATTTGCCAACAATGTTGAACCAAGGGAGAAAAGAATTTAAAAAGTATAGTTAATGATAAACATGAAAGAGAAGTATGCCTTGAACTTCGCTTATACTGATCAAATTTCTTGATCTTAGGTTATTTGTGTGAAAATAAAATTTGTTTTGTGTTCTTTGGGAATTTATTTATATTATACGTGTTTGACTACATGTACGTTTTATTGAGTGAATGATGCATATCGGTCAACCAATATTCTGGCAAGTAACATTGTTCCTTTTCGTTACAGATCTCATTTTTCCTTTATTATTCATGCCTTTTCTCTTACCCCCAAATATTTAATCAAGTTTTCTTATATTTTTTAAGAATAATTATTTGAATATTATTCTCTATAATTGATGATCGATGCTCTCAAATTGAATATTTTAAAGTCTTAACGTGATTTGAATTAGAAATCATGATTAGGAATGCTGAAATATAATTTAAAAAATTTTTTTAATTCCATTGAGAATGTGTTAATTGGTTTAAGAGAATTTTTGAAAGACATTCTTATATGATTAGTTTTTGCATATTTCGGTTAAATGAAACTTATGACTTGACAAATGTTTATTTTGAATGCTTTTTTAATGTTTAACATATTTTTATAAATCTTGACTTTTTGGTCCATTTAAAACTTAAAATTGCATATATTTTAAGAAGTTGCCTTAATTAAGGGGGATCTTAGAAGTTTTATAAAAGATAAAGGACTCCCTTGTTTACCAAAAGAATTTTCTAAAGTTCAATTGCCTCTGTCTATTAATTTATTAAAAGTTTTAAAAGCTTCATAATGTGTTAAAAATTTTTAAATTCCAATAATATATTTTAATTTTAACAATCTCCGACAGTATATTTTCAATAATTCATGCCATTACACTAGGCTTTAGATAGGGTTGAATTATATGATATGTTTATATGTATTTCAATATGAATTCAACTCTATTTTGTTTCATAAATGTTAATTTTGTGTTTATATTGTGTTTTGATGCAGATTTATCAAGTAGATGCAAATATATATAGAAAATAAGAAGATTAGAAGCCACGAAGAGGATTCTTGTAATTAAATTAATAGCAAACGTTGGTTTTTCATTTTAAAAGCTCCAAAATGGCAACAAGGATAAAGATAAACAACATCCATTCATCTCCCTCTTTTAACTACTCAACACAACAACGTTTTAAGTATAAAGACTTGATTTGTTTTCAAAGAAAAGGCAAAAGACCAAGAAGAGGCTTGGAAAAAGGTGTAGTTAACGATTGCACAACAAAAACACAACAAGAAATAGAATACATATAGAGAGCTTTTCTGGAAAGAGGGAGACATCATATATTGTGGGTTGTTTTTTTCTTGTTCTCAATTAATGAGAATAAGCTTTCTTAGAGGGATTTCGGCAAAGCGTGTAAGCTTGGCTTGAGGTGGACAACTGTTGATAGGGTAAAAACAAGAAACGAATAGGATTGGTGAGTTTTGGCTGGAAAGAGGCATGAAGGCTCATATCTTGTGGGCATTTCTTGTGTTCTTCTCCATGCTTTGGAATGGAGCTCTGGATTTACAATTACAGGTTGAAATTGTTTTATTTATAATTGTTGTGCCTTTGGTTTTAATTTTCTCTTAGTTTCAATTGCTAATGCCGAAGTTCATGCATTCCATTGCCTAATTTCACGCACTCCATCGCTGAACCTTATGCATTTCGTGGCTGAATCTCATTATTGCTTATCATTTTGATTATTCTCTCATCCAGATTGATGATATTATTTTATTTTAAAAAATTTAACGATGATATTTCAGATTTATTTTGAAAAAGTATTAAGTTTTTTAAAGCTTTATTCCATGGAGTTTCATTTATCCATAGAATGTTTAGTTCGTCTATGCTTTGTAGTTAGTTTTTATACATGATATTAAGCTTTAATTCATTAAAATATCAGTTTTCTTTAAGTTTTATAATCTTAAATTTTTATTTTAAATGTTAAATTAGGTCTTAGTTAATTATGTTCTAGATAATTACCTATTACTTGAATTAATTTATGTTTCCTTTAGGTCAAGTGTTGAATTTTAACTTCTTTCATTAGTGTTAATTTTCTAGCTTTTATCTTAGTTGTTTTATATTTGGATTTTAATATTTTTCATATTTGTTTTAGTTAAAATTCAAATTCGATGAAGTGTTATTCCATGGAGTTTTCTTTCTTTTTAATGTGCTTAGTTCATTAATGCTTGGTAATTAAAAATTTGTGCTTGTTTTTAGGTCTTAATTCAAGTAATTTTAGGTTTTGTTCAAGTAATAGGTGCTGTAATTTAGTTACAAAATTAATTTGATCTTTTTTTAATTAGGTTTTAGCTAATTAACTAATATCTTAGTTAACTTAAGTTTGTGTTAGTTTAAGTGTTCAATTGTGTTTTTGATTAACTGTTTTAAATTTTCCAACTTTTCATTTATTTATTCAAGTATGATTTTTATTCATTTAATCTTTGTTTTAAGTAATTTGAACATGTGTGGCTAGTCTTCTTAGGCATTTGTAGACATTAAAAGGATGAAGGGATGAAAATTGTGAGAATAAAGCTGAAGTATGCTCGATTTGGTGCTTGCTTGTTGAGATTGGTTTGGGACTTCGATTAATTATTATGAATTAGGAGTTATCTCTAGGCTTGATCACTCTTTAGGTAACTTCCTTATTTAAAAGTTAGAGTTGAGCATGTGATACATAATAGTTTGTACCGATTCCCAACGTAGCAATAAGGTAGTTGAATTTATTGGAATACTTAATCAAGTAGCCTACAATTCCATACCTTTAGGTTACATCTTCCGAGCTTGTGAGCAGTTGACCTAAGTTAGTCATTCCTTAGTACCTATGACGTCTTCACTATTAATTCTAGAGAGCTTGTTCTAGGTTATAGATGGGGATAGGGGCATTTCTAGAGCTTGTTAGATTTGTCTAATTTAGAGGAACTGGGAGTTGGCGTTTATTAATCATAATTTTTCTTTTTTTTATTTTTGTTTTTGCTGATCTTTATCATTCTTCCATTAGTTTTACATGTCACATAGTTGTTCTAAACATGTTCGTTTGTGGAAATTTGCTAAAGAAAAGAGGGACTTATTACTTTCTACACCTAACCCTTTATCTTTTTCTCTTATTGCAAGACGCATTAGATTTCATCAGAGGGAGAAAGTAAGCCCTACATAACTTCCTGAGAGTGATAGTTTCATATTCTTTATAGAAGAGGTTGAAGTATCTTCGGAAGAGTTAACAGCGGAGGAAGAAATAAAACATATCATGGAACAAAATCAAAGGACATTAAAGTAGCTTGCAACTCCTACTTTCAATCCCAACTTGCTTTGTATTAATTATCTAGATGATGAGCTGAAAGTTGAGATTAGACTTGGATTATTTCATGCTTTCCCTACTTTTTCAGGTTTTAGAGACATCAACTCATTGGGATCAGGGTACATCTCAGACCCCAACAAGTTCCTAAAGGAGTTCCATATTACCTGCTCAGATGTGAAGCCAGTGGGAGTCTTAGTAGAGCAACTTAAGCTTAAGACATTTCCCTTTGCCTTAGTAGACACACCCAAAGAGTGATTGTATCACTTACCCATCGGCCTGGTTAACACATTGGAGCAAATGTAGCAAGTGTTTTTAGAGAAGTACTTCCCTGCCTCAAGATCCACTAACATTAGGAAGGAGATTTGTGGGAATCGACAAGACACAAGGGAGTCTTTGCATGAGTATTAAGAACACTTCAAGAAGTTTTGTAATAGCTATGCAAACCATCAGCTAAGTGACCAATTGTTAATTCAATATTTATATGAAGGTTTGCTTCCTTTGCGCAGGAATATAATAGATGCTGTGAGTGATGGAGCCTTTGTGGACAAGACGTTAGAGGAAGCTAGGCACTTGATAACAATAATGGCATTAAACTCCCAGTCTTGGGGCAATCACAACAGTGCCTCATCTTCAACAAAGCAAGTGAGGGAAGTCTCTATTTCTATGTTGGAGCAATAAGTGGCAAACTTATCATCTTTGGTTCAACAAGTAGTGATGGGCAAGGGACCCACCAAGGTATATGGTATTTGTGCCTTAACTTATCATTTTATTGGTGCTTGCCCTACTTTATAGGAGGAACAACATGTCAACAAAATTGAAGATTTCAAAGGACAACAACGGAGGCATGAATATTTTGCTTCCACCTACAATCTTGGGTAGAAGGATCATCCTAATCTCAGGTATGGTACCCAACAGCAAACAAGCAGTTTCAATGTTCGACCACCTATCTATCAACAACACCAACAAACAGGATACCAACCACCACCTAGATTCCACCAAGGACCACCACAGTTTCAACCAATGCCTCCTCCTCCACTACCATCAAAACCATATAGAGGTAGGTCATTAGACGAAATTGTTAAGAAATTAGCTACTAACACTCTTCCATTCCAACAGGAAGTAAGGAGTTGTCTGAAGAATTTGGAAAATTGGGTGAGTCAGCTAGCGGATGCATTTGGTATGCTTCAACCTTAAAATTCATCACGGCTTCCTAGCCATCCTAAAAGAAATCCTAAGGAGGATGTTTGTGCCGTTGCATAAAGAAGTGGCAAGGCAGTAGAAGGGTCAATATAACAAAAGGAGAAGCAACTTGAAGAAGAGGACATCAAGCTCATAAAGAAAAAGGAGGATAACCCTCTTAAAGCAAATTCCTCACATCCTGTTGTCCCTTAGATGCTTCATGGTCCATTTCCTTGCAAGTTAGCCAAAACCTAACAACAAAAGAAGGAGAAAGAAATATTAGAGGTCTTTCGCAAGGTACAAGTGAATATCCATCTTTTAGAAGCCATCGAGCAAATTCCACGCTATGCGAATTTCTAAAGGAGTTGTGTACCAACAAGTGAAAATTGAAGGGATATGAAAGGGTTAGTATAGGGGGAAATGTGTAAATAGTTCTAAAGTAGTATCTACCCCCTAAGTGCAAGGATCCAGATACTTTCACGATTGATAACACTAGATTTGACAAATTCATGTTAGACTTAGGAGTTTCGGTAAACATTATGCCATTATTTATTTTTACTACTCTTAAGTCAGGTTCTTTAAAATCTACTCGTGTTATCCTTTATTTGGCTGATGGCTCTAATATTTACCCTAAGAGGGGTCTTTAAGGATGTCGTGGTGCAAGTTCATTATCTTGTGTTCCCTACAGATTTCTATGTTATAGATATGCTAGTTGTAGAGTCTCCCCTTTTATGGGAAAGGCCATTTTAGAAGACATCCCATGCAGTGATCGATTTTGATAAAGAGGAGTTAATAATGGAAAGCGTTGGACAAGTAATCAAGTTTAAGATCTATAAGGATAAATGGAATCAAGGTGATGGAGAGACGACTATATAAAGTTGGATTCGTCGCTCATTCATGCCATTTACACATTGCATTAGTGTTTCTTTTTGTCAGTGGGAAAGCAAGAAGGCAGCTTCAAGTTCTACTGTTACACTCGATATAGCCTCTTTGATATAAGGGAGTTCTTCTATTCTCATCCCCTTACTTGTGTTTTTTTTTGTCTTTGGACATTGAGGACAATTTCCATTATAAGTGTGGGGGTGGGGAAATTTTGAACTGAAAATTTTTGAAAAATTTTATCATTTACGAATTTGAACTATTGAGATAAATGTTAAACCATGTTATTATGTCATAATAGTTAGACTTAGATTGAGTTTTATGCTTGAATTTTGATAATAGGTAGCTTGTGTAAAAGGTGAATCATGTGCAATAATTGAAGTACTTGATTGTATAAACTTAGTCAAACATTTGATACTTGCATGATGAGGCAATGAATGAAATTTTGATGGATTTTCACATAAGAACAAATGAAGTTTTGAACTTATATGAAAGCATTTCACAGTCATTTATCTTCTTTGTTGTGTGTTATGCTCTCCTAGGAAGATTATCTTCAGAACTTGCATGGAACCTATTTGAAATTACAAGATGCATGCTTTATGGAAATGATTAAGGCCTTTTTTTGTTTTAAACCCCTTAGCTTAAATGACCCATCATGTCATTTTCCCCTTGCAAACCCCTTTGAGGCTTTTAACCATGTTTGTTTTGGTATTAATCATCTTGCATTGAAACCCAAAAATCATTTAGCCTGATCCTTTCACAAGTTAAATAAAGCACTAAGTAAGCAATTGAGGTTTATGATTTAAGGACTTTTTTTATACTCTATTATAAGATATTTTAAGAGATACTTATACTCATGTATTTGTTGATATATGTTATTATTGTTTCTTTTGTTTTCACTGTTATTTATGTGAAAAAAGAAAAGAAGAAGAAGAAGAAAGAAAGGAAAGAAAGCAAAAAGAAAAAAATAAAAAAAAGAAAGATGAAAAAAAAAGAAGAAGAATAAAACAAAGTGGCATTATTTAGTGATGAGTGGTATAGTCCATTGTATTGATTTAAAAATTGTTAGAATTGATATTTCGTTGTCCCATTTACATAGTACCTTATGAAAGCTTGTGAATAACCCCACGACCCTTATTGCCATACCTTAACCAAAACCCCATTACAACCCTAAGTAAAAGCCCTTTTAATCCATGATCGCATGTATTCTATGTAAAGGAGAATTAGTGAATTTGCAAGCCTATGGTATTGTCATCTCCTAGAGGGAGTTTTGAATGAAACACCAACCCCCACATACTGGAGTGATTTGAGTGAACACCATGAGGAAAGTCCATCTTAGTTCTTTTGATCAATGGTGTCTTTATTTGACTTTGATTAAATGTGTTGATGAAAAGTAATTATGATATATGTACTAACTTGATACTTGAGTTTGCAAAAGTTTGAATGATTGCATACACTTGATTTTCTTCGAAAATGAATTAATAGAATTTCTTGATTGAGTTTAAATTTCTTGAGGAAAAGAAATGGTTCAAGTGTAGGGGTATTTGATAGGGATGAACTATATGATATTTTTATACGTATTTCAAAATCAATTCAACTCTATTTTATTTCCTAAATGCTCCTTTTGTGTTTACATTATGTTATGATGCAAATTGAATTAGTAGACACAAGTTTATATAAAAAAGAAGAAGATTATAAGTGATTAGAAGCAATAAAGAGGAGTCTTGCAATTGACTTAAGAGCAAACGTTGGTTTAGCATTTTAGAAGCTCTAAAATGGAAATAAGGATGAATACAAAGAGCATCCATGCATCTCACTCTTTTAATTTCTCAAAACAACAAAGTTTTAAGGTGGAAGACTTGATTTTGTTTTGAAAGAAAAGACAAAAGACCTATAGGAGGGTTAGAAAAAGGTGTAGTTCATGGTTGCACAACAAAAACACAACAAGAAATAAAATAGAGATAGAGAGATTTTCTGGAAAGATGGAGATGTCTTCTACTGTAGGCCTTTTTTTTTTTTTGGTTATCAATAAATGAAAATTAGCTTTTGATAGGGGTCAAATTGATATGATTTTTATGGTTAATTTGATGAATTATGACCCCTATATCAGTGTTTAAATGTTT
>JAOXYD010203917.1:0-21487 GCA_028565735.1 Pinacopodium congolense
CCAAATTCTATCTTTTATGTTAATCCCAATTTAATTTTGTAAAATAAAATCCTCAAAACTTTCAAGCTCCCCCTCAATAAAACAATTTTTTTAAAAAATAACTAATGTAAAAATCTAACTTATATGAGAGGGATAGGAAATTTTTGAAAGACATGATTATCAAAAATATTCTCAAAGGCTTCAAAGCATGCTAACAAGTGTAAAATCATATAATCCATTAAGCATTTAAGCATCCAATAAACAAATTAAAGAATTTATTAAGTTATAAGTTTCAATTTGCCTAAACATGATAAAGCTAATCATATAAGAATGTCATTCAAAAGTTCTTTAACCAATTAACACATGCGTGATGAAAGCAAGAAAATAAAAAGAATTATATTCAAGTATTTTTATTCATGATTTCTAATGCAAGACATAATAGTACTTGAGAAGGTTCAATACAATAGCATCAATACGGTGAAATATATCTAAAGTAATCGAGAGCAATTTTAATCTTTCAACATCTAAACGCAAATATCATACAGGGTTAAGAAAAAATTATTCTTGCGGAAGATCACTCACAAGTTGGATAAAGAGAGCAACGAGGATAAAAGCAGTGGCAGAGGAAAAATAAAATGAAAAACATATCATGAAAACTGGGAATGCATCTTAACAAACTATCAGTCGATCGAACTGGTCCTATTGGTCGATCAATATGAGGTAGGTTAACCGATATTTGTTGTTCGATCAACCAAACATATACTATGTCTAAAAGCATAGAAATCTCAGTCAAAACTTTATTTTCAATATGCAAAAGTTTGATAGTTCGGTCGACTGAACAACTCGTATTGGTTGACCCATATACCTGTAAAGACACATTTGGTCAATCGAACTAACCCTATCAGTCGACTGATAGTCAAGTACGCAAAAAAAAAAAATCTGAACAAACAAGCATATTTTCAAGAATTTCCATTACTCTATTTATATTCTAAGTCGCAAAATATCAAGTAATACACAAATTCAAGTAGATTTAATTATCTAATTTTTATTCAGAATTGCAGTTAATTAAAAAAATCATGAAAATTTTAATCAAATAAATAAATATAGGTTTAAGGTGTACCTTCCTTTTAATAATATATCACCAACTTTACTATTTATAGTTTTTACATCCTTTGTTCAACAATATTGGTGATTTTCTTTTAGCTCTTGAAGGTACCTACAAAACAAATATTTAACGGACTTTTGTTACTTATATCATCTTAGGTCCTTAATAGTTAGTTTTATATCTTTCTTGTCCACTCGATAAAACTCTAACATTTAAACGATCATAACAGAATTGTCGAACATGCCCAAAACAACCACAAAAATGACAAGATAATATAGTATGTAATTTATGAGCATGCCTTGGTCTAGATCCATCAAAACTTCTAAATGTATCATGATGATGAGGTCTTAAATTGTTCTTCTATGCATATCTAGATGTAAAAAATTTTCTTTGATGAAAATCTTGTCTAGAATATGTATGAGAAACATTTAAAGGCATATGATGAGCATGGTAAACATTTTTAGAAGCATTTATATATGTATAAGGTGCATATGAAGTAGGAGGCCTATATGCATCATTTTGATGATGTGCATTAATAAAGAAATTATGTCTATTTTTAGGCATATACACATTCATATTCTTTTTATATGATGGTCTTGATGCATACAAAAATGCATGATGGTTCTTTCTATGTTGAGAGCGACCTTCTATAACTACGACTCATAAATCTATACCATTACCTCATATAAATATTTTTATCTTTCGTTTCCAAATCATGAAGTTCTTTAGACTAAATATAGGGGGTTCATAAACATATCTAGAAAGTACCATCTATTTTTGCTCACTAATTTGTTAGAATTAATCCTATGTGAGACCTACACTTTGATACCAATTATTGGCTCTATATGGCACATAAGAGGGGGCGAATTAGGTTCTTAAATTTTTTTTAAAATATTATTAAACTTAAGTCTTTTATCAATTTTAATTAAACGTAGAAATTAAACAATAATTTAATTATACAAATTAAATAATAACAATAAATTAAGCAATTAAATTAAATGCATAAAAACAAAAGAGAAAGGGTAGAAGAGACGCAACCAATTAATTCTGGTTCGGAGCAGTTCACTTGTCCTACATCTAGTCCCTAACACCAATGATGAGATTTTGTTCTTATTGCAATCAATAAGAATACTCAATAATACACTCATTTTTCAAAGCTATAGGATAAACTTTCACTCTCCCTTTTTTAAGGTTTAGGAATAACCTCAAAACAATCCTTTTTCTAAGGCTAAAGGAGAACTTCACACTTTTTTTTTTCAAGGCTCAAGAATAACTCCACAAAAATACCAAACCACAACTTCACAAAAAGCTCATAAACATTCAAGAATATTCAATAATAATACACAAACACTTTTAATACTTCTTTGATATATAAACAACACAAAACACATCTATTTATACTTTTACAAAGCCAAATAACCATTGTTCCAATGTTCATATTCATTAAATAATATATCCGTTGCACAATCTGCCTGTTGCAGAGTTACCATTACGTATTCTTCATATTCGATCAATCGAATGATCTCATTTGATAGACCAATAGTCATTTGGTCGACCTATTACTTGATTTGTCTAACTGATGTTCATTCAGTCGACTGATGCCTGTGCTAATAACTTGCAGCACTACTTGAAGTTTTCATCATATCTTCTTTATTCTTCATCCCATTGACGTGAAATTTGGTATGTAGCTTCTTGACACATTGTTCTAATATCCTGTAAAATTTTATAGCATTTGGATCTCTATAAGTACACTTAATTCCTTTCCTAGATTAGCTGTATAGATTTTAGAGTTCAACTGAGCTTATTCAGCAATTCAGCTTCCAAACTTTGCCAAACTTTAATCAATCAATTGAAAACCAATTCCATTCAGTTATTAACCCAATTCAACATATGTTATTATAATCAAAATAATACTAATCAAATCTTAACACATTTTACATTATTATACAAACTTAAAATAATCAATTCATCTAGTTTACCAAATTTCCTTAACACAATAATCTAAACAATTTCATTCACTTTATCTACATATTTAATTAATTCATACAACTTCAATTTACATAACCTTTATCTAAAAAATTATTCCATAACTTAAATAAGTCATACAAATTTCATTGAATTACTAACTTAATTACTTATTCATCACATACACTCCAAATACTAAGCAAACACAGTAAACACTATAAACATATTAGTAGAAACACTTTGTTATCATCAAAACAAAGGTGGAATCAACCTTTAGTTCAACAAAAAACAACCAACCATTGCAGATTCAACAACTTAAGTTGAGTATATTGCAGTTTTGAGATAGTGAAGAAAGCAGTTTGAATCAGAAAGTTTATCACTAAACTTAGAGTGGTTCCTAGCATTAATGACTCGATAATACTGCACTATAAAAATAATGGTGCTATTGCACAAGTGAAAGAGTCGAGGTTTCATCAATGATCTAAACATGTATTTAGGAAGTTTCACTTGATCCGAGAGACAGTGAAGCGGAAGAACATCTTGATAGAGCAAGTTCCCACCGAAGAGAATCTTTCAGATCCTCTCATTAAGTCGTTATCTCAAAAGAGACATAATAGACATATGGATAACTATGGTATTAGATACATAGGCGATTGACTTTAGTTCAAATGAGAGATTGTTATATTATGCCCTTGTAGCTAATTAGTTGATTGTAAAAAGATATGTATTACATTAAATTTTGTATTTAAGAAAAAGCATTCTTAATCTTTGCTTATTTCTTAATTATTTAAATTATTAATCATAAAGATAAAATCTTAGGAATAATTATTGTGCAACCAAAAATTATAATGGAATTATAATTATGATATTCAAATTGTATTTTGTATTGTTCCTAAAATATTGCTAGTTATAGTTTTATCAAGATGGGATATTAATGGAATGGTTAAACTAGCACACACTTATTTCTTTTTTATGAAAAAAAGTAATCAATCTCATAGATTAAGTGTGGAGACACTTAAACAATGTATGGGTGATCAATAAAGAATGATTTCATTGAACTTAACTGGTTATGAGAAATCCAAATGGAACATTACTTGTGTGTCTGTAGATTATCTCATTATGATGGTTGTATAATTTATCCTTAGACTTGAGATTACCAAAGTTATCTCATGTAGGAATTACTATATTTTAATGCTACTTATGTTCTATTCTTAAAGTAGTTTAATTCGGTAGTTATTAGATATAGTATGAACTATATACAGATAGTTGAGTGAATTAATAAATGATTCATCACCTTAAAGTAATTTTTGAACCAAAGAAAGTTCCACCTTATTTTGATAATGACAAAATACTTTTATTATTAATATTTTTACTTGCGTATGTTGTATGGATAGGTGTCTTGAAAAGAAGAAGTTTAAAGTGTATTGGATAAAAGGTTAAAGCTTAAAGTAATGAAGAGCGCTATGTGAAGTAAAAACATTGATTCATCTTTTAGTTGCTGATGTTGAAATACGATCGGTTGATCGAATGTATCAAAACAGAAGATTAGTCGATTGAATGAGAATCGGTCAATTGAATACAACAAAAGTGAAGGTTGATCGATTGCACTCAGATACCGGTCGATCGAATGTACAAATATAGGAGGCCGATCGATTGAACGTCATCTATCGGTCAACTGAATGAAAAGATTATACAATGAAAGATCAAGAATGGTCATATTATGCAACGATAATAAACCTTAATGACGAAGAAGAACATTGGAGATTCAACAATAGCTAATTCATATTAGTCAGCACTATAAATTGGTTAATTAATAGAAGAAGGAGAGAACGAGTTTTTAATAAGTTTTTATAGCAAGTTACAATGAAATATTCTAGGTTTTATGTGTATTGAGAAATATATTATGTATCCGTATTATCTTTTTGCGTGAGAAAAAGCTAGTAAGCTTTGTGGTTTAAGCATTGAGTTCCTTTTTTTTATATACCAAAATATTATATTAGATATGTTATTCTTGAGCCTTTAAAAAGAAACTTGAAAAGGTTATTCTTGATTCTTAGAAAAATAAAAAAGGGTTATTCTTCAGCCTCAAAAGGAGTTTGTAAGTAATTGAAATTATAACTCTTCTTTTGTATTACTTACTTATTTTTATTTAATAGTATAAATTTATTTTATGTTTTCTATGCATTTCAATATCTTTATTTAGCTTCCGTAATTTTTTGTTAAAGTGTTGTGAGATCTGCATAAATTTTTACATCCTAATTCATCTCCTTTTATGTGTCATATATGACCAGTAAGTGGTATCAAAAAGTAGGTCTCACATATAGTTTTAATTCCAACGAATTAGTGAGAAAAGATCTATGGTACACTTCATGAATTCTATGGGTTTTCCATCTAGCCAAGAAGGTCATAATCCTTATAGAACCCTTTTTTTTTAGGGAACCAATTACATATATTGGAAGAATAGGATGAGATGTTATCTTATGGGCGAAAATGTCAATTTATGGATGATACTATAAGAATTTTTCATGCATCCCAAACTTGTAAGTAATGAACTAGTACTAAAGAAAGAAAATGAATGGAATATTGAGGAAACGAGATTGGTATCATTAAATTGTAAGGCTATGCATATTTTATACTATGCTTTGAATATGGACGAGTACAATAGGATTTCTATATGCAAAACTGCATATGACATTTGGCATACCTTGTAAATCCCTCATGAAGGTACAAACCAAGTCAAAGAAATCAAAATAACTAAGTCAAAGAAACCAAAATATGCATGCTTACTCATGATTACGAACTTTTTTTAATAATGCATGATAAGAATATTTCTTCTGTGTATGCACATTTTAATAATATCATAAGTGCTATAAAAGGTCTAAGTAAGACATATTCTAGTGTTGAGCTTATTAGGAAAATCCTTATGTCCCTACTAAAGTCATGGGAAGCAAAGGTGATGGTAATTCAAGAGATTAAAGATCTCAATACACTTCTTCTTGATGAACTTATTAACTCATTATTGATGTAAGAGATGAGGATGCAGAACATTCAAGAAGAACATGACATACAGAAAAAGAAGAATGTAGCATTTAAAGTATCTAAAAGGGAGGAAAGCAAAAATGAAGAATCATCGCTAGGAAGTGAGAACAAAGAACTTGCACTAATCATGATAAGACTAAAAAAGTTCATATGAAATGCCTCATCACATCGCAAAGGTATGTCTTTCTATAGAAATAGATTATCTAACATAACGTGCTTTGATATGGAGAAAAAGGACATTTGAGATCGCAATACCCACACTTACAAGAAGAAGAAGAAAAAGTTGAAAAGAAAGAAAAGAAGGTATGGAAGAAAGAAAAGAAAGACTCTAAAAAAAAAAGAAAGCATTGAAAGTTGTTTAGTCCAAGTTAAACGATTATGAAGAACATGAACTAGCCAACATGTACTTTATGTTGTATAATGAGGTATGCCCCTCTCCTAGTGAAAATGAATATGAATGTGATTATTCTTATGATGAAATATTAAAACACATAGAAGAGTTAACTAAGAAGAATAAGGAATTGTATGATAAACACAAGAGAACTTAGAAGAGATATATGCATGCAAATTGAAAAATGAAAATCTTATAAAAGACATAATTTTTATTAACAAAGACAACGATGAACTAGTTAACGAAAATAGGTCCTTAAAGAAAGAAATTGAATCCCTTAAGGATTCTCTTTAAAAATTCAATAAAAGAAAAGAAAAACTAGAAAAACTGTTGAGTGTTCAGAAATTCGGAAACAAGAAACATGGATTAGGATATAACAATGAATTATCTACTAGCAAAATCATTTTCATTAAAGGGAAGAACCTAGAAGAAGAAAGTTCATCTAAAATTGTTCATAATGCGTTTAGTAAATCACAATCTAAATATCATGCCTTCAAGTATATTTTAGGGCCTAAGAAATTTTTTCAAAGACAAATAAATAATAGAAAATCTGTTGTCTAACGTAGATAGTATTTTCAAAAAGTTTTTGATGACTTTAGACTAAGAAACATGTATAGATCTTACACTCATTTATTTTGCCCTTATTGTAAATGCCATGGTAATATTTCACATTTTTGTTATGATCATTTGAATATTTTATCTGATAAATACAAGAAATATAATGTTCAAAACACAAGAACAATTTAGATTCCAAAAGTTAGATAATTCCCTTACTATTTTATTTTATGTTTACTATTGAAAATTTTCATGTGAAAGTCATTTTGGTTTTAAATTCGATCGACCGATCATGAACATTGGTCGACCTAACATATATCAGTTGACTGATAATCGAGTTCGATTGACCAATAAGTTTAAAATCTTTCATTTTTTTAATCAACTTAATACTAAGTTATGTTTTTAACTTTTCGTTGTTACAGCGTAAAACCTTATGAGCCTTTGCCTTAAACCCCTTTTTGTGTAGCATTATTCTCTCAATTTTCTTAAACTTATACTGAAAGGATGAGTTAGATTTTTTGCTAACATCTAAGGACCCAAAATGATATGGATACCTAAATCTATTCCTTATCTTTCAGGACATCAAAAGAATAAATAAATTGTATGTAGATAGTGGTTTTTCATAATATATGACCGGTGATCCCTTGCAGTTCATCACCTTCAAAAACAAGGATAGAGGATTCGTTGCTTTCAATGACAATGCCAAGGATAGGGTAATTGGGATTGGAAAAGTAGGTAAAACAATTGTTCTTTAATCGATAATGTACTACTTTTTGAAGTATTAAAGCATAATCTATTAAGTGTTAATCAATTACGTGATATAAGTTATAAAGTTAGTCTTATAGAAGATGAATGTATTGTTTCTAAAATAGATGATGATAACATTGTTTTCTTAGGAAAAAAGGAAGGGAATATTTACATTGTTGATTTATATTATGTTACTAACTTTGAGGACAAGTGTTTGATATCTTTAAGTGAGTGTGCTTAGACTTGGCACCGAAGGCTTGGACATGCAAGTATGGATTTTCTCTCGAAATTTAACTCAAAACAACTTGTTAGAGGTCTTCTAACTATAAAGTACAAAAAAGATAAAGTACGTGGAGCATGCCAAATAGGAAAGCAATTAAAAAGCTCTTTTCCAATAAAAAAATCAGTAACATCCTTTATACTACTTGAATTACTTCATATGGATTTATTTACTCCTACTAGAGTAACTATTTTCGGAGGAAAATTATATTTTTTTGTTATTATTGATGACTTTAGTAGATTTACGTTATTTTGTTTTTGAGTATTAAAGATGAATGCTTTGAATTGTTTGTTATTTTTGCGAAGAAAATTCAAAATAAAAAATCTTTGTCTATTACATATATTAGAAGGGATCATGGTAGAAAATTTTATAATGACATTTTTAAATGTTTTTGTGATGATTATGGTATCTCACATAATTTTTCTATACCTAAGACACCACAACAAAATGATATAGTAGAAAGAAAGAATATTTCTCTATAAGAAATGGCGTGAACTATGATAAATGAGTATGATTTACCTAAATATTTTGAACCGAAGCTATTGCATGTGCATATCATGTTATCAATAGAGTGAATATTGGGCATAAGTTAGACAAAACACCTTATGAAATTGAATCTCCAAAACACACCAACCACTTTAGATATAAATATGAGAAAATATATCAAACACATTCTAGTCAGATCATCTACAAAGGTAATGTAATAGTTACTACCCTTAAGTGATGTTGTTTTTAAAAGGTCCTCTAAGATCAGTATGCACAAGTTGAAGCTTATATGTGGCTTTCCAAGTATTTTGTGGAAAGGGTAGCCTTGTTTGCTTGCCAAGTTGATAAGTTCTGCAATTGGAAATTGGTCCTCCAATGAATTCAAGCCTTGCACCAATTCTTGTATCTACATAAAACTATAGCTAAATAATGATAATTTCCTAACCTTTTATGCCAAGGGTTAGTGGTTTTCATAGAAACTTGATATGCGCTTGCTCCATTTCCATCAAATAAAGAGAGAAACTTTTACTCTTCATCTTAGTAGAAAACATTTTCATTCTATTTGCATCTTTGATCACACATTTCCTATTCTCAAAATGCACTTTGAAATCTTTCACACCTAGTTGATCAACACTTAAAAAGTTTTGATCAATTTCAGGAATATACATCGCATTAGTAATTATTTTAACTTTAGAAAGAGTTTCAATTGCAACAAAACCTTTACTTCATACAATGATATATTCTCCATTTCCAATCCTTATTTTAGAAATTGATGATTTATCAAGTTATCTTAACAATGCAGTATTATTGGTCATGTGATTTGTACACCTACTATCTACTAGCCATATTTCAACCTTGCTATTGTTTATGTAACATGATGTTACAAAGAGCTGCTCCTACTCTTGATTCACATTTTAAGCTTCATTTACTTTTTGATTGCCTTTATTTCTGCATATTCTTTCCATATGTCTCATTTGGTTGCAGTTGTTGCACTTTGCATCAGGTGTACTCCAACACTTGCAATGAGAATGATTAGTTTTGCCGCCGTATTGACACGAAGAATAATTAACTTTATTGCTTTTTACTTCTTTCTTGCCAGCACCAATACTTGCACTTCTATTATTACTAGCATTAGCATCTAATAACCTGTATTTTTCTTCCATGCCTTCTTCTTGCCTTTGCCTGAATTATGAATTTACACCTTTGCTTGCATTGCACCTTCAATAGCAACATCTTCTTTGAGATGGCTTCTTTACTCTTGAGCTTCCAAAGCATTAAGAAGCTCTGTCAAAGTGATTTATATAAGATCTTTAATTGATTCAAAAGCAAAAATCTTAGCTTTAAACTTTTTTGGTAAAGTAACTAGAAGTTTCTCAACTACCTTACTGTCATTCACCTCTTCACCAAGCAACCTGAGTTTATTCACAATCTCCAACAACCTATCTGTATACTCCTTTGCTGTTTCAGAGTCTTTCATCTTTTGCATCTCAAATTCTCTCATAAGATTCAAAATACACATACTTCTTGTTCTTGCATTGCCTTTAAACTCAGTTCGGAGGTATTGCCATATTTGAAACGTTGTCTCCAAATTCATAATATAGATGAATAGACCTTGAGAAACAGCTGAATGTAGGCATGTTTTTGCCTTAAACTTCTTAGATTCTTGATCTTGATGAGCTTTGATCTGCTACAATATGAGATTTTTAGGTAGTGGTGGAATTTCAAATGCTTATGTCACTACTTCCTAAAGATCTCATGCCTGTAAATATGCAGTCATCTTAACAGCCCATCATTGGTAATTTTCACCAGTAAACACAAGAGATGGAACAAGTACAAAGTATTTGGAGGCCATTGACTCACTCTTGGTTTGCCATAGATCCCTTAAGAAGAAGTCTATGATACCAAATGTTGGATAATACAAAAATAAGTAGCAGAAAAAATAGAAGACAATTGACAAGTGAATGTGATTTATTTACTGTATTTAGACTGATTACAACCTCTGTTTAAATAAGAAAAACAACTGAAACAGCAACGAATATGGGCTTCAAATCTGCAACAAAAGAATTTCTAAAATCTAGCATGAGCCAACAACTATTCAAAGTTATTCAAATAAAAAACAACTGGCTGAACTAACAACTTCTAAGGTAGGTCCGACAATCTTCAAGTTTCCTTAGCCATTTCACCAATAAAAGAAATTTTCATCACATGAATGGAGAGTAGAGACAGTCCCTGACCTACTTTCTTACACTCATCTAGCTGCTTTTCAACCTGTGTTAGCGTTTCAAAGAAATCAGGTGTAGGGTAAAGCCGTGGAGTTGAGAATATCTCATTGGCACCCATTGATTTGTCATTCATGTAACAACTACGTATACCGCAAGCTAACCCTACACTGCCCAAGAACATGCCATTTTCCTCATTGCTCTTGGTATTCTAGCTCGTATCAAATGAAAAACTAATAACAACATTTTCCAAAGGTCTACCGTCTTAACATTTCAGGGAGTTTGAAATCATAAGAAACTAATAATGTTAGACCTCGTCTGATTTAGCTAGCCTGCAACTTCATCACTCAAAAAATTTTCTATCTGAATAAACTTTTAGCTTTACGAGTGACTCTGTAAAGGAAACGAATTATGGCAGGAAGATAAGGTCCCTCTTCGCAGGTTAAAAAAGTAGAATACTCCAAGAACTACTGCCATGGATTTCAACAGTGACTGAAAAGGTTAACATGTACTTACTATTCATATGTATAGATCATATAGCTACCTGCATGCATGTATACATATCTACATATACGATATAGATGCTTGTGTATTTGCTTGGTCATCTTCTCTACGTGGATCAAGGCATGAAACATCCATTGGAGAATTAGACTTGCATAGGTTATGTAACCAATGCAGGACCACAACTAGTCTTAAGGTACTTAACTCTAACCCAAAAATCGGTTCAAGAGTTAAAGTATTGCACTAATCATTTAAATAACTCAGAACACATCTACATGGGAGGTAACACACTTCCTTTAACCCGAGTTCGAGTTGATCATTCATGGACCAGTATATTATCAATTTAAAGTGCCTAACGCTAACTAAAAAACGGATTCAAGAATTAAAGAATTGTAATAATCATTTAAATGGTCCAGTACTTCGTATGTAACAACTAGGGCCACCTATTGCTAATTTCAAATGATGCAGAAGCTAGACGACAAAGGCTTTAAAAATGGGCAAGGAAGCTTTATTGCAATGGAAGAAAAACAAATTTACAACTTATTATATATAGGCGACACATCAATTCAACACAGTAAGTAGTACATGTGAGGCCCTCACTGGGACATTATGGTAAGTCTGTGAAAACCAGTTGGTGGCCCAATAACATTGTAACTCCGTACCTACTTTTACATGAAGAGTCTCTTCCAATACTGAATCTAAACACGAAATGAACAGTACGTGGAAGATTACAGGGTTTATTCAAGGTCCTTCTGCTCTACCAGATGGGTAACAAGATCTGAGTGGACACAAATTTGATGTCTTGCATGAAAGAGACATATATTCGCAGAAGATGTAGGCAATGTGATGGACACAAACCAAGAACTTTAGCTTCAGATCACTAGTATTTATCATCAGACAGCATCAGCCAACAGCATTTAACCCACTATGTAAGTGAAGAGAGTAAATAAATGGTGGTAGGGTCTTTGCAGCACCATATAAAGCCTCTGTACTGGGCTTTTGTTCCATGTATGCTTCACTAGTTTGGAAATGATCTAGCACCACCCACCATAATCTAAAAGGTACTTACAATAGTATGACCAATACTTACCTACTTTCACTTGCCAGCTACCTTGAAACTTACAAGAAGCTAAGGTCTTATGAAGTAGGATTTTGGTTTTTGATTTTTGGTTTTGATTTCTTATTTTTTAAAATACAAAAATTAAAAAAGAAAACACACCAATATATTAAAGAAATCGAAAAAAAAAACACTATAACTAATAAAAAATATAACAACTACAATAAAATAATCACAACTCATAACTTAACTAATCATCCCCTAAAAGAATTGAAAACTAATAAATGGAACTCATTGAGTTTCATGCAATTACAAGAGGTAAAATCATACCCAATCTAACTACTTCATATCTAAGTAGTTAAGAGCCATTTGATATTATTTCTATTTTTAAATTTTTTTTATGTTTGTTTCTTATTTTTAATTTCAATTTTTTATTTTAAAAAACATTTTTATTAAGATTTATAACAAAAAACTGAAAATAAAAATTTATTTGATTGTAATTTGTCATAAAAGAACTAATTTAGTGATGATAATTAAATACAAAATAAATTTGAATTCTTATATAAAAACATTCTCATATACATTAAAAATATATATTAAATTATATCAATAAATAAATTTATTTATAAAACATAAAAAATCAGATATTTTATTTATAATCTTATAAATTTAGAAACTATATTTATAAATAGAAATAAAACAGACACATTTCTCATTTTCTTTTCTTATATATGCTTAGGCATCCTACAAGTGTAAAATTAATTTTCCCCGATCACTTAACCAGCTTATTAAGTTTCTCAAGGCATAATTATAGTCATGATTTAGGAAGCTCTCTTTGCAGTGATTGTACAATGGCGTTGACTTTTCTTTTCATTTCTTTTTTTTTTTTGTTAACAGGGAACATCATGATCTTCATGAGTTTATTACAAATTTAAGTTTCCCCTCTTCATCGTCATCATTTGTTGAAATGAAATATGCTGTGGGATTAGCAAACTCAATCGAGTATTATGATTATGCCACTTTCTTCCTTTTACAGACCACTTTACTAAGAAATCTTCATTTTCAAGCATTTGATGACCTTCTTTCATTTCCCTTTCCGGGTTTTCACCTACTCTTGTTTCATTACACATTTATATCCAAAATTCATGGATTAAAAGCGAATGCATGTTCAAAAAATGTGGTTATTATGTCATGGTTCTTGTGATGTATGTCTGAAAGCTATTTTGTTGGAATATTACATGCGTTTTTCCCTATAATTAAATTATATTCACGTCATTGTTTTGATGATGCATATCTAATACCAACTCATTTGATAAATGAATTAGAAACATGATTAGGGTAACCTTTGTTTCTCCTTTCATGTGACTTCAAGTTGCATAAAGATTACACCGACATTTATGATAATGAACCTGTTAATTAATTATTGAATTAGAAATGCTAAATAGCTTATAGAGTCACATGATTTTATGGATCTTTGACCACGCCCGTCTCTATCCTACAGGTTGGAACGCTATTATGTATCAATTTATCGTATCATTGATCAAAATAAAAATTATAGGACCAAAGACTATATAATAAAGAAATACTTAAGTAATTGCTAATTAAAAAAAATAGAGGTAGGTTTGGGGTAAGGAAAGGGGATTGGACCATCAAGCCTTCTTAAAAATAGCTAATTTTCCATATGTCCGGTTTTGTTAGAGTGGGGTCTAACATATATTTTTTAGTTTCGCTTTCCTTATGATTTGCTAAAAATCTAATGGGGTTAAAAAAAAAAAGTCAAATGAAAGAAAAGAGAAAAGTAGAAAATATTAGTCCTTAGAGCACTCAAGATCTCTTTTATATGCAAGGCTCACTATAGCCACTTTCCCTCATTACATAGAACAGATCAAGAGAAATGTATATGAGAGTATTGTGCTTTTGCAGGAGAAAAGAGAAGGAGTTTCAAAGAGGTCACGTTTTTTTTTTTCTTCTTTTGTATTATTGGTTATATCTATTACTACTGCAACCAAGAGGAGGCATCCAAAGGGATCGCATTGATCCTGAGTCCGCAGTAGCTCCGAATATTTTGGATCATGCTATCCCTTTGGATTCTTCCTTTGGTTGCTCCATATAAATGGAGAGGAGGGTAATGCAAATATCAGTGGATGAGAAGTAAGTTATTGGATGATGTTCATGTTTCAGGTTTTCTCTTCTTGTCCCATGTAGCAGTTCTCTTCCTTCCTACGTTTTTTTTTTTTTAGTTGCTGGGTGTACGTTGTTCAATTCAGATACGTTTCAGGGTTTCTGAATCCTTGTTTCAGAGCTTCCTGTCACCATATTGTCTTCTTCAATTAATTGCAGAAACTATACTGCGAACCTGGAAATCCCATGTTGGGTCTGATTCTAATAAGCTTGCAACCCGGACCCTCCTAGAAAACGGAGATAGTCTCCAGGAAAAGTTTGAAGAGGTACTCTTTTTTCAAACTTGTTATTTGTTATTTACAGTTGTCAGGATTTTGATTCTACAACTTATATACAGATTTATGTTGTTCTTCCCTGTATAATCCTCATATTGGGAATAATGTTGTATATGACTCATATATACTAATAAACGGTAGATGCTGAAGCGTAACGGAGCATAACATCTATTCTTTGGAGGTTGTTTTTATCCTTTTAGAAGGTACGATTTGTTCCCATGGTGGTATCATACAGTGTTAAGAAGGGCAGAAAAATAAAAGTGTTCTTCACCATATATATTTTTGCTTATCGTAGGAGCGGAGGGGTAAGAGAAGTTCGAAGACAACAACAGTAACATCATCGAAGAACTCCAAATTAGAAAGGATGAGATCCGAATGATGTCAGAATTAAAGAAACAATTAAAAGAGCTGTTTGTTAGACACTGATTCAACTATCTAAAGTTTCATATGGTGGATATGTGTTATTCCAAAGAAGCACCATATGGCTCTATCATCATTTAAATAAGAAAAACAACAGCCTCTTTCTGTCAAAGACATAATCAACACAATACAATGTTGAACTTCCTTAAATTTTTGTGTTCTTATCTCGTTTTTTTCCTTGTTAATTTTCTTGCATTTATCACAAAAGGTGTTATATATTATTTTTGGTGGAGATTATTGTTCAATGCATGGGGAAGAATAAGAATTTTTCATTTTACTTTACAGGCTTGACCTTCTGTTCATCAGAAATTTATCTCCAACATGAACATGTGACTGTTGTGAATAAAACAGTATGTCGATGGAATAATAATTTCTACATGCTTTGCCCCATGTGTGAAAGCCTCTTTGAACATTGCATTCTTTCAACAGACTGAATTCAACTTTTCATAATTAGTTGAGTTGTATATCTTAGTTTTTGTATTGAGTTGTGTATTTTTTTATTGATTTGTATATTGTATTAATATTTTTTAATTTATGTATTAAAAAAACAGAAAATTAAAATAAAAAACTAAAACAAATCTAAACAAGACCTAAGTCTTTTCTCACAAATGCTTGATTGCAGGAATTAGTTGTAGAAACATTGAGTTATATAGATCATACTCTTCCATTCACACTACTTTCTGCTAAAGCTATGAAACTTGGGTTAGAAGGTCCCATTGACAGTGTAGGAAGATGAGTCCAAATCACATGGTTTGATGACTTTAATAAGAATCCTAAGCAGTGAAAGGACACTTTTCGGCTTTGGACCTCAAGATGGAGTGTCCCAATGGCACAAACATGTGATAAAAATGATCTTTTTTAATGTAAGCACATGAACCCCAACATCCTTGTAAAATCTCAAACTCTTACTGTTCTTGTTCCCTTTTTCTCACATGGCCCCAACCCTTTTTGTGTTCATTCATTTGAACTCAATCCAAGCATTCAAAGAATCACCAGCACATGCTAATGGAACTCTTGCATTACAATCACCATCACACTCTTGGCTTTCTTCATTGTTGTTTGCTTTAAAAAAAAAAAAGAAGAGAAGAAGATAATAGAATTCAAGTAACCTCTTCAACTACAGAAAATGAAAAAGACTGTAGTACTGCCCATTTGAGATTAAAGTCTGGAGTTTTTAATCCTTTCGACATGTTGAAATGAGTGCCAATACTGTACTAGTGGCGACTGTACATGTCAAAGATTAAAAGATGATTCATGGTACGCAAGAATTAGGTAGGGAGATCGTCCATGATTACCATCCCTAAAACAATTTAAGGGTTATTTGATTTTGTTTATGATTTTAATTTGTTTTTATTTTTTTAAATATAAAAATTGATAAAAACAACACATAAAAATTGATAAAAATATACAAAAATTAATAAAATAACCTGTATTAATTTTTTTCTTTTTAAAAAATAAAAATACTCTTACATACTATGACATATCAAATCAAAGTCTTTGACATGTTTATGATATTCAAAGCTCTTACACACACTTAGGTCTTGTTTAGTTGGTTTTTATTTTTGATTTCTTATTTTTCTAAACATAACAATCGGAAAAAAAAAAATACAACACATAAATCGAAAAAAAATATAAATTAATATAAAAATACAATAATTATAACAAAAAAACTACAATTCATAACCCAACTAAATATATCAAACATTATTTTAGCTATGCTAGTGTTTGATCGTTTATCTTCGCCAAGTCAATAGAAATACGGTTAAATAGAATTGTGTTAAGCTAAATTAAATTTAAAAAAATGTGAGTTTATATTGTGTTGTATAGCTTAAGAACATGTTTGAATTTTAACAAACAAAATTTACACTTTTTAAATATGTTCGAGATCGTTTGTACTTGCTTATTAGAACCTGAATTTGATTTGGCTCGATTGTCATTCCTAAATATAACCAGGGTTCATGTAAGTGATGGTTATGCAATGAAGAATTTGTGACTCCATGAATCTGGGAAAAATTGTAACCATGGTTCATATTGGATAATGAACAAGTTTATGGACTGAAAATGGTATCATGGCATTGACAATCTAAGTAGCATTTTGTTTTGGGCTGATTTTAAGTCCAATCCGGACGGTAACAACATAAGAAGTATGGACAAAGGCCTACTCAGTAGGCTGTCAAGGGTCAGGCTTTTTCCTTGATGTTAATACCAAAAGGCTCAAAAGAAATCCTTACCGATAATTTTTTATATGATTAATTATACTTGACTTTTGTAATTTGAATTATTATATTTTAAAATTATTATTTATAATTTATAAAATTATAATTTTTATATAACTCTTTATTATATTTTATTAATTTTGTGATTATTTATAATTTAAAGGTAAAAAAGGTTCATTTTAACCCTAAAATTTCAATTAATATTAAGATTATATCATAACATTTCAAAATGTTCAAAAAGAAATTTTATATTTCAGAAGTATTAAAAAAGAACTATAATATTGTTTTAATAGACATAATATTTATCTTATTATGAATCATTAATTAATTTATCTTAGTCTAAATAATTATTTTTTACTTAGTCCAATTAATATTATCTAAATTAAATACTGAAATAATTAAAAAATTATGATTTATTAAAATTATTCTAACAAAAGCCTCTAGAAGTTTTGACATGATCGGAACTTTTGAAGGCAGAAGCTTAAGGCCTTTTTTAATTAGTTTTTGTTTTTAGTTTTAGTTTTTTATTTTTTCTAACATAGAAATAGAAAAAAAAGTACAGAAATTCACAAAATAACATATTAATATAGCAAAGATAAAAAAATATCACATAATTCAAAAAACAACAGAAAAATTAAAAAAAAACACAAAAACTAATATAAAAATATAAAAATTACAAAAAATACAATTAATAATTCAATTAAACATACCTTAAAATTGCACTGAATGCAGCAATCTCTGGTGATGATTGTTGGCAAGGTAGAGAAGTTTGGTGAACAGTGAGAGGAACGAAACTTCTTGAAGACTCTATAGAGAAAGGATAAAATCAATAGCTTCAACTGGGAAAGGAACATACTGAAGTAGTTACATCGTTTATAAGCAAGGGTCAAATCGTTGATTAAATACTGTAATTATCTCTTATAAATTTTTTACTTTAATTTAAAAAACTATTTCTGAACTAATGTATCTCCTTTGTATTTGTGCTTTCCCTTGGCACACTTTTGACATGGGTTTAGTGCTTTTAAATCCAATACCGGTCTGTATCGGTTAGTTTTAAACCGGTATAGAGTAGTATTGTAATTTCAAAAAATTCATCAGTTCACTGATAGTAGACATATATGAGAAATCGGTCAGTTGATCGATGTCTTATATATATCAAATCCGAGAGCCGATTTCCTCATTTTCTTCTTCTTCTTTCCTTCTTCTCTCTCAGCTATAACCATCCTTATAACTCCAATTTTTTTTCTTCAAAAACTCATAAATTTAAGTTTAATCCTTCACCCAATACTTTCATCTAATTCTAATAGCTTTAAAATACCTCCAAAAATAAACAATAATCATGTTGAGAAATATGTGAAAATTGATATTAATGAATATAAATATTGTATGAAAATTGTGTTATATTTATTATATTAATTGAAAGTTTGAAACATGTTGAAATTATGTTTACAAGATATGCATAATATATACAGGAATTATTTTGCAGATTTTATAAAATCTAGAGATCATTTTATAATTTTAAAAAGTTGGTCGGTACTGGTACTGGTATTGGCCGATACCGAAAAGATACTATTCCGAGACAAAAACCGGTACCGTACAAAACATTGCATGAGCTACCAAATAATCATAGACTCTGCATAGTGATATTTTCTTTTAGAAAAAAAACTACATAGTATTTTACTGGTGGCCGTCTATGGCTATCTTTATATAAGATAAAAGTTGTTTTGATTATTTTATAATTATTATTTTTTATTTTATATGAAGATGACTATAAAAGACCACCAGTAGAATACTATATAGTCAAACCCTTTTTTTTAAAAGAATCTATGACCCATTAGATTTGGAATTAATTATTGTTTTATTTGACAATTTTTATCAAAAAATTCAAAGGCTATTAGTTAATGTCTTTATCAGTTTAATACTAAATTTATAATAATTTTATACCATATGAACCTCTAAATTTTAAAATTTTCTTTTCACTAATTTAATGTTTGATTCAATTATTTAAATATTGCTTAATTCTACTAAGAGTAGAGTCATCCAGATTATAAGTCTTACATACTTAATAAATCTATTAATTAGTTAATTTACGGCTTCGAACTTCGTTCATTGCACCCTCGAAAGGATCTTAGTCGTTGAAGGCTAACTAGAATAGTTTTCTCTGTAATCAATGCACTCACTCTTCGTCAAGACGGTTAAGACAACCAAGGGGAAAGATATAGAAAGAGAAAAGGGCTTCAAAAACCTATGTAATGAGTAAAAAATGAATTTAAATTAATAAATAATAAACATGAGTAATAAAAATTCAAAAATGGAATTGAAAAAATCTTTAAACATAAAAAATATATTAAATGAATAAAAAATTAACACAAAAATAAATACATCAAGAAATAAGAAGACATGCAATGTCTTATAAATAAGGTCGATATTGGTTCGTGGGTTGTTAGTGGAACCAACAAAAATAAATAAATTGGAACTAATAAGTATCAAATAATTAATAAAATGGATAACAACAATCTTTTTTTTTTTCTTAAAGGAAAGGAAAGGAAATTACACGTTATATTACTATTCTGACCGAGGAGAACAGGCTATTCGGCAGGGTGACTCTAAATATGCAGAGGCCCCATATAACTAGATAAGAACTATGTATGTCTTCTTTATTTAAATAATGTGTTTTAATATTCCTTCTATTCTTATATCAAAAGCATCTATCTAGGTAAGCAAGATAAAGAATTTGTATGTTACCGACTTGATCATTTATTTGTTTTACCATGTTTGTATGGAGTCAGTTGAGCTATGGAACGATTCCGTTTATTAGCAAGCCTTTCTCCCACGAAAGAAGTTAGCAGAATCTGTCTAGGGAAAGTTTTTCTTTAGTCTATTGTGTAATGGTTTGTATAATATATTCATAGATAAAAAATTCATGACATAATTAAGGCTTCTTGAAAACATTTGTAATTATTTTTTATCTAATTTTTGATCAAAAAATTTGTTAACAAATTCTAAAATTCTTTTAATTGGGATTATTGTACCTTATTGCACATAATGTCCCAAAAATATAATCTGTGTCTAGAAAAGATTGTACAATGCCAATTTTGTTTATGAATAGAAAATGTTTTATTATAGCATATTAAATATATTACAATCACTGACATTGGTAACCATTGAATATAGGATATAATTAGGAACCTCTGTTGATATAGTAAACCAGTATCACTGATTTACTAGTAGCAAGGTTCTCTGGACCGTTGAAAGGGTGATGGGATTATCATTTAACTAAAACACAGTAAGAATTTATACTGAAAGCACATATAATAGATGAAGATAGCGAAATGATATTAGCTAAAAACAATGAGACGTTGTCCCAACTTTAATATTAACAAAATCACTAAACTTTATAAAAATCCTCTCTCACCTAAAAGATAAAAATATGATATTATTATCAAATTTTAGATGTAAAAAGTTTTAAAATTTTGAGTGGTATAAAGACAGGTTCATTATAAGAGACATGATGAGAGAAAATTTATATTAATTCTTTTGGAAAGAGAAGTTCAGAATAGGCTTCCTCCTCTCCTAGGAGAAAAAAGTTAAAAAAATAAAAGAAGGGAAAACCAAAATGATCAAATATCTAATATTAGATTAATGTATGGAGGATTATTTAGTTATACAAAAAAATATGGCCTAAAATTATGTCAAGATATGAAACTCCAAAAACGAATAAGATATGAAATGTTTATAATAAGAAAATAATTAGGATCATTCTACCAACAATTTGATATTTTTAACATGTTAATAATAATAATAAAATCTGTAAAGACTATTACAATAACAGTTGTAGACAATATGTACATAAAAAATCATCAAAATATAAAAGAAATCCTTTTAAACAACCTAAACAAAAACAAATGGTTTGTTTGTTATAGCTTTTATTTTTCATTTTTGTTTTTTATTGTTGTTTTTAATTTTTATATTATGCTTTCTATTGTTGCTTTCTGTTTCCATTTTTAGTTACTATTTTTTTATTGTATTAGTATGTGTATTATTTTTATTATAAAATGTTAATAATTAAAA
>JAOXYD010203944.1:0-21474 GCA_028565735.1 Pinacopodium congolense
TTCCTGATGAAATAGAGCTTTGTTAGAGTCTAGAATCAAGTTGGAAGTTGAAGATACATCCAAAAGTCTTTCATGGATATTTTTGTAACCTCAAAACTTTTATTTTATAGCTCATATTTAAGGATCTATCAAGGCATATTGTTTAAAGTGTGTATTTTGTATGTTTTGATCAAAATGTATGGCTAAATCATTTTTATTGTTAAGGATTGGTGTTTATATTATTTACGAGAGCTTAAGGACATGTTATAGGGTTTGAGTTTTGTTTATTGTAGGATTAAAAGATCTTATTTTGAGCTGGCCACCTAGGATTAGAGTTTAAGACAAGTTAAGTTTGAGAAATCATCTTAATTTGTTAAAAAATCAATAAGCAATACAAATTAATCAATAAATGACAAAACTTTGATTTTTCTTTAGAGTTAGAGTTTTGAGTCTAAAGTTCTAGAAGTTGCCTTCTGAAATTAAAGTCCATTGACTAAATTTAAAGCATACTAAACTTTAAACTAAGTTTAATGAAGATAAAGCTAAGTCTTAACCATAGCTTTGTTTTGATTTTGTGAAGAAACTTTAATAAGCCCTTAAAATTGTTTATAGATTAATTAAATCATTAATCACCTAATCCTTCACTAATTTACACATTTGGTAATTTTCAAAAAATTTTCAAAATAATAAAAAATTAATTTTGAAATGTTTAAGCTAAGTTAGACTAATTTAGAAATTTTAAGGTTTTAATTAAATTGTTTGGATTTTCCTAAATAATTGTAATCTAATTAATATATTAATTAAGCCTTTTTCTTGTGGGATTGACATTCAGAGTCTTAAATTTACTCCACTTTATTACTTCAGCGATAAGTGTACTTGCCTAAATTTCATTGATTTTCAAAGTAAAATCATTTTCAAATCTTCAAAATTTTCTAAGTCACCTAACTAACACAACAGTTAGTCACTTATGTGTATGTTATCCCATTTAAAAAATTCTAAAAAATCAAATAAGAAAAAAAATGACAATAGCAAAGACAATAGAAAAACCACAAATGAAGCCAATATTCTACACTTAAACAATTAAATCTAACAACATAAACTAAAACAAGATTAAAAGATAATAAAAACAACCCAAATATCTAAGGAAAATAAGAAGAAAATAAGGGTTGCCCAAGTGGGGGGCCAAAACTCACGAAATGACTCCCTTCATCCTTTAAATGCATCCTTTTAGGGTTTATGAAGTTTTAGAAGTGAGTGGTTAAGTTTGACCCTTAATTTGGCGTGCAACAATGTTTTTTGGGACTTCAACAGTGGTAAAAAATGACTTTAACAACGCTTTGAGAACCATTGTTAAGGAATCTGCAAATTAGAGTTAATGGTAGCTTTGTTTCCTCCATCTAAGGAGTTTTATTAAACCTTCCATCTTTCATTAGGAAATGTTTTCCCATTAATGAATAGGTTTTTCTTTGTATCTTTTGTACATACGTTCTATTTTGATTAATCAAATTCTAATTTATCTAAAAAAGACAAGCTAGATGAGGATGAGGTCATAGTAACCTACCATTAGAAACCAACCTATCAACTTAAAGGCAAAGAGTGAGGGTCACTGGGAGAAAATTCAAAACTAAATGATATAAGGAATTACTAGGGCTTAAAGTGGAGGAAACTAAGGAAAAGCAAAGTGAAAAGTCTAATGAAGAAAACCTATAAACCATGGAGATAATGTAATTCAACGATGATCCAGTACATGAAACTATTATAGATGGTAGTCTTAGCATTGCAAATGTGGAATTGAAGGAGACATCCTTAGTCTGATAGAGAGTAATGGAAATAGGAATGGTGAATCATTAGTAGTCATGGCTGAGAAGGAACAAGAAGTAGACTTAAAGGCATTACAAAGTAATATTAGTCTAATGGATAACTGGATATAAGAAGATATAGAAGATAATATCATTAATAGAAGTAAGGAAACTATGATTTTAAACTAAGAAGTTGTGCATAGTCTTAGTTGTGAAGTGAGTAAAATTCAAATGTCCAAAAAGAGTGCATTCAATTAAGCAATAATTCAGATGATGTTGGAATTTATTTAATGACATTAAAGGATTAGATGTCATCATCCCCCTTAAAGGCAGTAGACCTTGACTTCTCATAAAGAGATTAGTAGATAGAAAGGAGCTCCCCTCATTCAAATCAATATTTAGCATAAAAAGATGACAATAAATGGGAAGTATTTAATAAGGTGCAGAGGAGGAGAACAGGCAGAAAAGCTAAGGCTATGCTTGTCTAATCCATTTAAATTGCTTCCTATTATGTTAATTATAACTAAAAATATTAGAGATTTGAGTAACTATCATAGAACAAGTTTTTTTTTATGTTTTTTTATAGCTTTAAGCTAGTATGATAGTGTTTCTAGAGATTAAGATAAAAGCACCAATTTAAAATAATTTATGGCTCCTAAACAAGAAGTTGGGAATATTTATAAACCATGACTATTATGTTAATAGTAGGATCATAGTAGCATATAACCTAAAACTTTTGGAAATCACCAATCACACCATCACTGACCAAATCATCCACCATATGAGATTAAGAGCCAACCAAAAAGATATTAGCATCATCTTTGTCTATGCCTTTAACTTAGCTTTCCAAAGGAGGTTGTTGTTGAAAAAATTTGGAAGAGTTAAGCTGCATAACTTTTAACCCATGGCTGGTTTTATGTGATTGCAATGCAACTTTTTTTTGCATCTAAATCTGAGGGATCTTATTCATCAAAAATAACTTGTAAAGAGTTAAAGGAATGTGTTTCTATAATGGGCATAATAGATTTCAAGTTTGAAGGAGAGTTTAAGACACAGACTAACAAATAATTAGATTCCTTACTAATTAGGAGGAAACTCAATAGAACTATGGTCAATTCTCATTTGGTTGATTGATAGAACCATGGTGAATTCTCATTTGGTTGGTTGATTATCCAAGTAGAGCTAAATTTAGTCACTCCTTACTCTCAGATCACACTCTAACTAAGATACATGACTTGATATATATTGCTTTAAAGCATTATCCATTCAAGTTAAATAACTTCTTAATTAGGGTAGATGAATTTAATGAAACTATGAGGAAGGGCTTAGATTTCCAAGTTCGGGCCTATGACCAGCTCAAATGTTTTAGAATATAGTAAGTTATTGAGGAAGAATTAAAAAAGCTTAATCTAGAATTTTTAAGAAAGAACAGAGGTGACATCATTAAAGCAAGGATGCCTTATAGGAATGTCAAGAGAATCTTAACAAAGATCTAAGAAATGCAAGCTTGACACAGAAGGAGAAATATGCAATGAAAGACTATATCATAGCCTTAGAAGCTCACCACTATCTCATAATGCAAAGATCAAGGTTCTAAAGGTTGAAAGAAGGGGATGAAAATACAACCTATTTCCATATATCCATTTTTACTAGGAGCAACGTGAATAAAAGACCATAAGAGTTAAAGGAATCAGCATTGAATTTATTTTAAAATCTGCTTGGCACTTAGAGCCCAAACTAAATCTCTACGGATGATCTTAGATAGATAATACCTCAACCTCAACAAATTACACAATAGTAGATAGTTCAACTAGAGAGACTAGTGGATAAAGGTGAGATTGACAGAGCTATAAAGGCCTTCATCCAAATAAGGCTCTCAGTCCTGATGAGTGGAATAGTCTGCACTTGCAGCACAACTGTAATATAGTAAAGGACATGGTGATAAGTGCTTTATAGGAATTTTTTTAAGATTAGAAAATTATTGAAGGAGGTGAAGAAAGCATTCTTGTATTTGATTCCTAAGGTGCAAAGTCCCTCTTCCTTCCTAGCATTCAAACCAACATCTTATTATACTTTCGCATATAATACCATTTCAAAGATTATGGTCTTAATAATGAAAAACATCCCGAAATCTGTCATTGATACCTCTTAGATATCATTCACTGAGGGAAGATATATTGGAGATAATATTGTATTAGTTCAGGAAATGTTTAAAAATTATCAGAAAAGGAGTGGACCTAGATGTTGTGTTATGAATTGGACTCGTATAAAGCCTATGACTCAATTGATTAGAGATTTATACTTCTGGTAATGAAATTGGTTTTGTAGATAATTTCTTAAGGTGGGTGGAATAATTCATCTCTACAACTACTTTTAATGTATGGATAAATGGTGAGCCAACAAGACATTTCTAAAAAAGGAAAGTCCTAATACAAGGAGATTTTAAAGAATTCACTAAATTAGTGGATAAGCTTTTAAAAAATTTCTTATGGTCTTGTCAAGCTCTTTAAAGGAGCTAAGAAAAAATAAGTTGGAAGGAATCATACAAGACAAAAGAGACAAGCAGATTGGGATTCAAATGTAGTAACCTAACTGCCAAAGTTGCAATTATTAAAAGGATATGGAGAATTTTCTATGGTAAAGAGGGCTTATAGGTATTATAAGTTCATTCCTACTTTCTAAAAGGTAGAAGCATTTGGGAGGTTAAGCCAAAATCCTCATCATCTTGGACAATGATATAGATTATGAAGATGAGGTATAGAATGCAATTGGAAATAATACATAGAATTGGTAATGGAGTGAATGTTCACCTTTAATATACTAGCTGGGCACAAGTTGACTCTTTAGTCAATAATCTTGAGTTTTCTACTCATGAACATAACCTTTCCAAGATCTACAAAGGTATAAGAAGTAATCAAAAGAAATTAATGGGCATCCAATTCAAGAAATATGGCTAGGATGGAAGGTTATCTACCTAACTACTCTCTCAATCCTGAGCAGGAGGATAAGGTTGTCTAGAAAAGAGAAACATTTGGTACATTCTCTAACAAATCTTGTGTTGAAGTATTTGAAAGAAAACCTCTGAAGACATATTGACATAACTTGGTATGGTTTATGGAAGCATTGCTCAGAGTATCCTTCCTATTATGGCTTACTGTTCAGAAGAGATTGAGCATATTATAGAGAATAGTGAGATTTGGGAATCATAATACTATATGCAACTTGTGTAGGAATGAATGTGAATCCTTATCTCACTTATTTTTCAACTGCACATATGTTTATCCACTATATATCAATATATAAAAGATGTGCAACCAATCTTACTTAACAAATAGATAGGACAACCATGCTAATAGGTGTTATCAAATTTCACGATTGCCTTTAGATGTAACATTTACTCCATATGGAGAGAAAGGGACTCCAAAATTTTTAAAGGTATAAGACAATCTTCTCAAGAGCTTTACAACATGGCACTACAATGGATTAGAGAGATTTTACTATTTAGGATGGAGAATTCCAAGCTATTGGAACACTTAAGAAGGAAGTGGAACCTTGACTGACTTGCACATTCATCCTAATCTTTAGTTAATTCTTAAACACAGGGTAGTTAGGAAATGAAACAAGTCATTAGCTGTTTCATTTGAGCTAATTAATGAAATCTATTACCAGATGATTACAAAGGCGTAACTCATGCAGGAAAGTTTACAATGCTATCTCAATTAGTTAAAACTTTAGTTCAAGTATAATTGTAAATGTGGTGTGAAAGGTTAATCTATATGTTGTGCATTAACTGATCTTATTAGAGCTTTTATTCATTATTAATTGTTTTTCTTAAAAAAAATGATTCTTCTCTACAATAAAAAATGAGGTTTTAAAATATGCATGGTTTTAATGTTTACTTTATTATTCATTATATATGTAGCTATTATATATAATTTACTTTGTCTATATAAAATATTAATTATATGTATATTAATTGCTTTATACATAAGAGTTAAGAGTTTTCTTGAATTAGTGGACGCATCATAGAGGATGTCTATGTCAAATAAAAATAAGTCTTAATATTTTCTAACTTACAACCTTAAGTGTGCATAAACATGAGTGGACTCTACTGAACATATAAGGCAGTTTGGATTAGGGTTTTTCCTTTTTTGGGCAATAGTTAATCAAAGCAACAATGATGGTGTTAATTAATTGACTTATTATTAATCATCTCATTTTCACTTATTATTTCTCTTATTATAAGTGAACCAAGTTGCTCCCACTCATCCCACTCCATCTTCACTGTTGTCACTATCTGAGAAGATTAAAGAAAGGCAAGTTCTTTAAGTTGAGAACCATATTTTTATATACAAACATATTATTATGAGTTAAATTGATTGAGTTTTTATTGATTATTTATTGAATTATGACCACTAATTCAATGTTAAATTGTCTAATTTATGTTGTATAATGTTTAATTTGTAAGAAATGGAGATTATTTGGTAAATTATGAAGATTGAAGAAAGAAAATAACCAAAATATCACTTTTAAGACCAATACGTGGGTTTGGAGAGACCCTTGTATAGGGGTAGTAATTTTGGACCAATATGGTAGGCTAAGGGTACCATATTACTTCAAGTCAACCCGCCGTATTAGAGATTAAACAAACATATCACCACCATATCTCTAATATTACGATTGAAGCATGTTGTTAATTAATTCCCTTGTTTGGAAGGACTAAGTAGGAGGTTAAAGAAGCCGCTACAGAGAAAAAAAGAACACATCACATGTAGAACACACAACGAAATTTATATATGAGTTTAGAGAGAGATGCTCTAGCTTCTCTCTTAGTTTTTCCTATAGTTTCTAAATTCAAACACTTGTAATTAAACTTTTATTTTGTTTTCTGAGTTGCTGCTTATTGGAATTTGTTGCTAAGACATATATCTAAGTTTTCAAACAATCATGGGGGGTTTCTCTAACTCAGATCATTACTTCATTTTCTACATTTTCCAGATTGATCAAAGTTCATATTCTTAAACTTACATCTTTGAATTTTCTTTAATTTGTTTACAAGTTCTTGATGATTTAGAACTATGTTAGAGCATAGATCACATTGAGGAGTTCAAGACATGTCCATGAGTTTTCTTTGGATGTTTTGTAACTTCTAAATTTATTATTTAAGCTCATATTTCCAAATCTATCAAAGTATGTTGTTTTAGTTACATGTTTTGTATGCTTTAATGATCATGTGTGGCTAATTCATTTTCCAGCTAAGGATTGATGTTTTAATGATTTAAGAGAGCTTAAATACATGTTTAAAGGTTTGGTTTTTATTTATTAAAGGTCTGAATGTCCCGATTTTAAGTTGGACACTCAAGATTAGAGTGAAAGACAATCTAAGAATTGAGAATTCAACTTAGGATGTTAGAAAAATCAATAAACAACATAAATTAATCAATGAATGACCAAATTTTGGTTATTTATGAGAGTTAGAGTTCTGAGATTTCAAAAATCACCTTCTTGTTTTCAAAAACATATCAACTTAGTTTAATGGATGATCAAACTTTAAATTAAGCTTAATAGAGAAAAGGCATAAGAATTAACTATAACTTTATCTTGAAATTATGAAGAAACTCTAATTTAACCATTTAATTTATTTAAAGCTTGATTAAATCATTAATCATCTAATCCTTAGCTATATTCCATAATTTGGTAATTTTTAGTAATTTGGAAATTATTTTTAAAATCAAAATTACAAGGGTTGAAGCAAGTTAGGATAAGTTAGCATTTTTCACCTTTTTAATCAACCTTTTGGAATTTTCTAGATAATTGCAATCTAATTAATTTAGTAATTTTCCTATGGGATCAATACTTTAGGGTCTTAAAAACACTCCACTATATTATTTGTTAGATATATACACTTGCCTTTTCACATTGGTTTTCAAAGTAAAATTATTTAAAAGCGTTCCAATTTTCTTAAGTCACCTAACCAATGCAACATATGCACAGAAAAGAAATTAAAAAGTCAAGGAAAGGTTGCATTTGATGTGAATCCTCACTTTTATCATAAAAAAGATAAGAGTGAATAATATAACTACATCTATCGCTTGATAAATTTTATAGCAACTGCATTTTCATATGACATAACCTTGATCATAGGTTTATAGGACTATTAACTTTGATCATTGTTAGATGGTTGCTATCCAATCCTAACCTTTAACCATTAAATCTTCCATTTGTATTAAGAATAAGGAAGTAATGATTTATAATTAGTAATTATACCGTTATTACTAAAGTTTAAAATTACAATTTTATATGAAGTTGTGATTATATTACGTATTTTATGAATTTGTGAGAAATACAAAGATTAAATTACAAAATACAGATGTTATAATCATAATTTTTTTTGAATAATACAAAACTCATTTTTCATCCTTAAAGTTTTTGTATATAATTTAATTACATTTAAACTATTTATTATTAAAATTTTAATTACATTACTACCATGAAAATTTAAGTAAATAAGCTTATCTTTAATTTTTAGAATTATTTTAATTTATTTTACATTATTAGTAAAAGTTACAAAAAACATCGTTCAACTATCTAACTTAAATACATAAAAAATATTATGTTAAAAATACTTTGGTACATTTAAATTACAAAGAAGTTTATGATTAGATGTTTTTAAAAATTGTACAATATATATAAAGACTACTTTAATAAATTATACAACTATAACTAATGTATCATTATTAATACTTTTTGTTTTTTACAATAAATAATTAAAGATCACCAAAAGTTTAGGTTAAGACACAATAGTACAAATAAGTTAGAATAACTTAGTAATAGCTTATGTTTAAATGGTTTTTCTTCCAGAAATCATGGCATATGATTACGCAAGATGTTACAAAAGCTATGATGGAATATTTTAACAAAAGATGCACGCTGAAAGGATTCAACAAGACCTTTGTGACCATTGTCCCCAAGCTTCTTAATCCTACAACCTTGAAGGACTTCAGACTTATATCTTGTTGTAACATTATTTATAAAATCATATATAAGCTCCAAACTTCAAGACTTCAGGACTTAAATCTATCCTCAAAACTTTAGTCAGTGTTATTCAAGGAGCATTCATTGAAGGCAGGCAGACTGGTGACAATATACTCCTTGTATAAGAATTCTTTAAAAATTATTATAGGAAAGCTACAAAAAAAAAGTGCTATCAAGGTGAATCTAAATAAGTCTTATGATTCCATAAACTGAGATCATCGTCACTCAACAATTGTTTGGTTTCCCACTCAAATATATCTCTTAAATAAATTGATGCCTTTCAATAGTTTAATACAACATTCTTGTAAATGGTTCCTCCATAAAATTGTTCAAAGGAGTTAAAGGAATGAGGTAAGGTGAACCAATATCTCTATACTTATTCACTCTTTGCATGGAAGCACTATCAAGAATAATCAACCATATGACCAAGTTGAAAACAACTTTAAATACCATAAAAAATGTAAAAGTCTTGAAATCCATAGTTTGTTATTTATAAATGATCTCTTACTTATCTTAGATGCAGATTCCAACTCAATTACTACCTTAATGAATGCAATGGGGATTTTTAGAACAATCTCAACCTAGCTGTTAATAAGAATAAGATCCATGTTTATATATCCTTATAAGCATCTCAAGTATCAAGTTAGATCTCAAACTTCATAGGCTTATAGGTAAAACAATTTCCTTTTACCTTCTTGGGTATCCCAATTTCATACAACAGAACAACATATCTGGAATTCTTACCCTTGATATCTAAAATATAGAAAATAATAAATAATTGGTGAAATAAATCTGTAACATTTATAAGAAGGGATTAATTGCTTAAATCAGTCCTAAGGCTGCTACCCATATACTAGGCAAGTCACACAATATTCCTTAAAAATTTTGATGAAAATAATTGAAAAAAATGTTTAAAAGCTTTCTTTGATCAGGGAATTCAAATGGCTTATATGTAGCCATAATCAAACGGTAAATTATTTATTCACCCAAGTAGGAGGAAGGACTTAGCATTAATCCATTGAAGCTATGCCATAAAAACTTAATGACAAAAATGATCTAGGGACTATAGGTGGATAGAGAATCAACATAGGTGATGTTGGTATGTATTTACTTCCTAGGGAAGCAAAGCTTATGGTCTTATAATCCTAGGAACAGTAATAAATTAGATCCTCTTTAAAAGTAGACTTAGAGATGGATTCCTCACTAGCTTCTTAACAGATAACTAGAGTATTATGGGACCTTTAGAATTAGCCAACACTTTACATACCTTAGGGATACTATTCCCTCAAATGCTCTAGTTAAAGAAGTTCTTAGTGGAAATAAATACAATCTTAGTTAGAGAGATTTGCTTGTATTGCAAACTATAACACCTAATTATACTCCTAATAACCCTAGCAAGGATAGAGCTACTGGGTTAAATCATCCATCTTAAGTGTACACCAATCCTTCCCATAGAGAATTATAGAGAAACAAGGCCCTTAAGGTGTTTTGGGATTGATTAGTCTAGTTTCCAAAGGATATAGTAAGAATCCCATTCATTCTTTGGATAGCTGTCTGTGAAAAACTGATAACTATAAATCAGCTATAAGGGCATAATAGGGGAACCTATTATAAGCCATGCTCAACGATTCCAAAATCACATGATCACTTATTCTTTAACTGCAATCACATTGTATACCTTTAACATGGAATTCTCAGAAGGTTCTCCCAAAATAGTTCACTTAGTGATTGGAATGTAATTTTAAGATGGCTCCCTCTAAGAAAATGGGAGAGCTCTAACCTTTAAATTTCGTTTAGGTTTGTTTATGGCTAATTTTTATATGAAATTTAGAGGGAAATTGATTTTTCAAAGTGTTTCAAAACAAGCATAGATCAAAATATTGACTAATTTAGGATATAATGCTAATAGTAAGAGAATATCTTTTGATTCATAATCTTCTAGTAACACTATTGTAATGGGTAACATAAGGATATGGATGAATACTGGAATGATTCAAAACATTGTAGGTTACATGAGGGAGGGTTGAACAAAACACTAGATTCACTAACAAAATAGTAAGAGAGTGATAAATGCAAGAAGCCAGAAATATATGGAACTACAATATGTTGTCCTTAGTAAGACAGCGAACCTATTAAAACATAAGATAGGGAAAGATTTCCTATAAATAAGTTAATCCAAAATAATATGATCAACCACATAATCACTGAAACTAGTTTCCATAAAGTGCTCTAAAGATATTTAAAAAGCTATAGCTATTATGTGTTATGCTAATACATTCAAGGTCAACTTCTAGTATGTAAAAACTTTATTTTTAAAGTAATATTATTTAATTTCTCATAAAAAAACATGTGTAATTATTTTATATCAAAATCATCTCATAATTGTAAAGTGATTCAATAGCAATGAAATTAATATCATAATTAAGACTATAATCGCGATAGCGATCTTTTAGAAACCATTGGTTATTGCTCCCTATTCTTAAAAACCCCAAAGTTGCAAATCAAGTAACAAATTTAGCTTATATCAATTACAAAAACTATGGCAACTTACTAAAAGAGCTAGTTGAAAGGAACAATTTAGTGACACAATCAGTAATTGTTATCTAATTATCAAAACTAAAAAACTTCTCAACAACTTTAGAATGTAAAAATTTTGCCTTTTATAAATTTTAAAACAAAATTTAACTTTGTTCAATATAAATTGCACAATCCATGTAATATCTAATAGTATTAAATGTATAATAAAGTTAGGTAATTAATTTTACTAGTTTTACTTTAAAATTTTATTCCTATTATATTTTTCTATTTTTAGAGAATATTATTAATTCTCTATTATGTTAATCCTCATAGTTTGAAATTACTATTTACTATTAATCGTCTGTAGTTTTGTCCTACGTGGATTAAAGACTTGCTTACTAAATTTGTCTACATGAAACTTAGGGTACATATGGCACTGACATGTGGCAAGTTGCTAGGTTTTTTTGTTATATGCAAAATGACTTCATTTTCATTCTATATGAAAAGACATCATTTTAAAATGTCTATAAACTACTAATTTAAATCTATAAAATGATCTTGTTTTTCATAAACCAAAACAACATTATTTTAGTCTGTGAATTAAATACCTCCTTTTTCTTTGATGTTTCTCCTTTATAGTTATTCTTCTCCTCTAGCTAATGTCTTCTCGTCCCCTTGCTAGCATCCCCTTTGCTTACCCACCCACTTAGGGATTTTTTATTTGCATCTAGATGTATTACATAAATTAACCATAAGGCTATTAAATACAATCACAATTAGGAATTTTTATGTGATTGAGGAACTCTAATTAATGGTAAGAAATTTTAATTCTAGAATTTAGTTTGTTTTTTGGTATAGTGGTTATTTCAAGAATGAACCAATAATAAGACATGAAGATGGGGAGAAAGATAGTTTTGAAAGTGAATTGGTTAAGATTACTTTGGAGTTTATGTTAAATGTAAAAAACATAGGATATGGGTATTATTAGGAATTTATATAAAAATTCTTAAATGAATCATTTGAAGAGGACTTGAGACTATTTAAAATTATGATGATACAAGAAGATTAATGAACTAAATTGTGAAAAAAAAAACAAAAGATTGTTGAGTTATACTTGGATGGGGAGAAGTACCCTAAATTTTCTAATATTAATGATCATCCAATTGACATTACAATTGAAATGATTAAGGAATCGGATGACTCAACATTTAATGATGAAGAGAAATCTAAAAATAGTGATTTGGCATACTCTAGTGAGGATGTTATAGATGATATATCTGATTTTCCAAATGAAGACATTCCATGTATAGAAGTTGATAATGATGATATAGGCATCCTATATAAAAGTTCAAATGATGAAGGAATGAAGCCCAAATACCCTCATTTCAATGGATTAAATAACATGAATCTAGAATTGAGCTTAAACAGGGGATGATATTTAGTTTGGTTACTACATCTAGAATGATGCTAAGGATCCATTTTGTACAAAATGGTTTTTAATTACATATAAAAAATAATGACAAGTTTAAAGCAATTCCAAATTTTAAGAAGGCGTGTGGGTCAAGAATTTATGCAAGCATGACATAAAATGGAGAAGCCTTTCTAATTAAGACACTACATGATGTCCATAACTATGGAAGAATTTTTTATATTAAAAGGTTGAATTATAGATGGATTACAAAGAATTACATGTCATACTTTAGAGATAGCTCAAATTAGGATTTTTTTTAAATTAAAAGGAGCAGTATTGAGGGATCATTACTATAATATTTCTAATATTAAAGCATTTCAAAGAAAAAATATAAACTTTAAAATTGGTACTTAGAGAAGAAAGAACACCTTATAATAATTTGTTTGGGTATTAATCGGCTGTTATGGAACATAAAGAGGAAGTTTATTATATATTATAGATTTCAATAGGACTTTGATTCGTGCTACATTTATATACAACATGTGAAATCTAGTTTTGTAAACACTTATAAGTCTATTATATATTTAGAAGACTTAATATAATGGGTAATTATTGACAACAATTGATAGAGATCTAAATAACAATATCTAAGGATTAGTATAAGTAGTGGTGAGAATGGAGAATAAGGAGACATGGAAGTGGTTTTTAATTGCTTATTGTAGGATATTAGCATGAGCAACTAGCAAGTTTTTATGAATGATTGACAAAATATAATCTCGTATTCATTCTTAAAAATGCTTTATTGCTAAATTTAATAATGTAATATACTTATTGATCTTTTAAACTATAACAAGATCTAGAACAACCATTTGAAAATTGAGCTAAAGCAATATAAGCATTAATATTAGTTTTAGACATTTATGGAAAAACTTACAAAGATATAGTGCAAGGTGTTTACTGCTATCAAGGACCAAATGTAGAGTGTTGTTTTTAATTGTACAAGAAAAGACTTTGAAAGACAGATAGCTAAGCTTAAGAGTATACATAAGGAAGTACATAACTGTCTTAATAAAATTCTTAAGAAGAGGTGGTTCAAGCATTCCTTTGATAAAAGACGAAAGAGTGATTTTTTTCTAATAACACAGTTAATTTTTTCGATAATTCTTTTAGGAATGGTAAGGATAAACCTATCTTCACTTGTTTGTATGTGATCCCGAGGTCAATAATAAAGGTACTCCACCTTAAGAAAGAAGGAATCACTACTTATAAATGTATTATGTGTTCTAATATTTTAAAGAAGATTGATAGAAGTAATAAGGATGTAACCAACTACTTATCTCACTTTGTAATTAATGGTTAGTTTGAGATTGATCACTATATGACTGATGATCATATTATTAACCTCAAGGGAGTGCACTTATAGAAAGTGTGAATTGATCAGTATTCGATATAGTCATTCACTTTCAATCATTAGCTAAGAGAGTCGAATTCAAAAGAATATGTTCATGCTTAGTACTTAAAGGAGGCATATTTGAGATGTTATTGAAAATCTTTAAATCTAGTCTTGGTGAACAATTTTGGCCAATACCTGAGAACAATATGGTCAATTCATACATTCACTTGTATATAAGAAAACATTGGTAAGACTAAAAAAGAAGATAATTAGAAAACCTAATGGGGTGAAGACTAGTTAGATTTCAATTTTGGTGATTTTGTTACCTGTAGTAAAGGTAAAAAGGTTGAGTATAATGTAAGAAGATACCATATGACTATATCACAAACGATTATCATGATTGGTTCATTGGCAATTAGTATGTCTAGATCACAATTAGTAATCATTACTACTTAAAAAATTACTAACGTTTATTGTTAGACATATGTTATTCATTATCTTACATTTACATTTTCAACTCAAAAGAGTGTTATGGCTATTGCTATGATTGATAAAGGAAAATAACCTATTAATTAAATAAGGACTCGTAGGAGAAGGACATCAGTAAGCCTGTCATAGGCCACCAAATAATCAATACCTAATTAAACTTCTTAACTATATAGTAGGGTAAGTTAGGGTTAATACCACAAAAAAATGGTTAGTGTCAACATTATTTCTAATGTTACATAAATAAAAATAACAATAAACCTCTGGTTTTATAAAATTAAAACTAAACCGAAACTATAACTAACAAAAGTAATGTGAATGAACACAAACGTAAAATAGTTAGAAATAATAATAATAATAATAACGTAAAGCTAGGTAAAAGATATTTATAGGATTTAGGAATTGCAATTAATCATCGAAAACATGTTGATTGTGCTATACCTAAATGTTAGCCTATAGACACAAACAAGCTCTTAAGTCCTATGTTCCTCCAATTTTAAATAATTCGATAGGATCATAAATTTACCCTTAACTACTCGATATCATAGGATACATTCTTTATATTTAATGTCATAGTAGCGTTACACATTAGAGAACTACTAACTTAAGTTATAATCTTGCAAACTTGGATCATATAACTTAAAGAATCAAAATTGTAGGCTAAGTTAACTAAGTTTTAAATACGAAATTAATTAACCTATTACTACTTGTGATATTTACTAGGAAAATTATGGATCGCAAGCTTATACACAGCATTCAAACTAGAAATCATAAATAGGATGGCCAATCTTACAAAATGAATCCTAATTCTTGGCATTTAACTGGAGCTTCAAGTCAACATTAGCATAAAACATAATACCCATTTGAAATCCAAGTTACATCTCATAATTATAATCCATTCATCCCTTTAATATCTTCTAACCCAAGAGAAACTAGCTTACCATATTAAAATTAGCTAAAACAGAATATAAAATCAAGGGAAACATGATAAATAAACAAGTAAAGATGATGGAAACTAAAGATTCAATAATATATTACATGATATTCAAAGATTCAACAATAACAAGTTTCAAAACTTAACCCCGAATGTGAGAACATATATTTAACAAAATAACAATAACCCAATAACAATAACATAATATAAATGTATATTTCACTATCTAAAGCATCAAATGTAAGAGTATTCCTAAACTAAAACTTAAAATAAAGCTTAAAACACTACTAATAAGAAGAAATAAACAAGAAGAAGAGTGGCTGCTAAAAAGGGTAAAAAGATGACGAAAATTGGTTTTCTTTGTTCTTAAATACTCCCTTAACAAGGATTAAATCGTTTTAAGGCGAAAAAGTCTTGTTTTCCCTTGGATTTAGAGTAAAACGGTATTTTCTAGATGTTCAACATCACTTAATAGTGTCTTTAATGACACTATATATGATCCCTGTTGAAGTATGTGATGTGCGACTATTAATTACAATTCTGGATAGTTCAATGATGTTATTGATACCTGCCGTTAAACTCCTAGAATCTGACTCCCTTACAAATTCTCCTCCAAACCTCTTCCAAACTTGATCTTTCACCTGTAATGTCTCTTTTCAGTTCAAAGTATGTGTTTCAATTAATAATGAATATAATTTAGGCACGTTGGGACCAAAATGAGGATGAAATCACATGAAATCAAATATGAAAATTCATAAAAAAAAGCACCCTTATCAAAACAACAAAGAGAGACTATCTAAAAGAAAAAAAAAAAGCAAGAGTTAAGAACTTCTTTAAATGTTAACCATATTTTTAGTTTTAAATTTTGGACTATTTGTGGAAAATAACTGTAATTATGATAGACCATTAACTTTTGATATATATATATATAACATGCCAATAATTTATCTATTTTGGTGTATGAGCTATCTATTAGTTTTTTTTTTTTTCAGATTGAACCACTTGCTTATTGTTGTCAACAAACTCATAAACAACATAAATACATTTGTTTCTATAATCATTATAAAATTAGTTTTAATACGCATTACAAATTGTTAATACATCTGATCTCATTAACTATTGTAACATATTAAAACTATTTACCATACTTCCATTGCTAGAAAAGCTAGGCTCATTCATTTGTTACTTGAGATGAAACAAAATATTTCCACCCACAGCCTTCTTTGAAATCTATACTTGAAATAATGCATTTATATGTCAATGTATATTTAGAACTTGGATATTATAGGTTATATAGACTTAAAATTAGACATTTATATAACCACTCATAAGTAAACTAGATTTCTATTCATTCCTTGACTTAAAAGATGATTTGGATATTGATTTCGTATGATTTTATTAAGGATGTAAATCAACTTTAGTTGATTATACTTTTCCTTTAGGCTATGTGGTTTTATTTAGGACTCCCCATCATAATAAACTGACCTTTCATACCATAACTCATGAATAATTTAAAAAACGTGATCTTTATCTTGTTTTAAATTATTTATCTTAAATGATGATTCATTATTCACTTAATGTCTTAAATTTTTAGATTATTGACTTGTACTATGCACTTTAAGTTCACCTTAATATAGAATAGAATGAAATTTCAATAACAATTGGACTCATAAATTTATTTTAAAATGGAAAAATAAAAATCACAAAGAAAAGGACAAATGGCCAAATGACCAAAGAAAAAGGATTTAGAAGCCTATTTGTAGTTAAGGAAGGTGTTAGACATCATAAACTACATGTAAAATTGTTATCCAAGGTGCTTTTTTATACTATACTAGAAGCATTTACTACAAACTGTTTGGTTCCAACACTATTTTTTATTGTGATTTTTTATTTTTGATTCATAATTTTTCTTCTATTTTTAAGAAAATAAAAATAATTGATTAAATAAAAAATAAAGTAATTTTTTTAAAATGTTTTTCATTTTATTTTTAATATGACTATTTTTTTGTCAATATGAAATTGCAATTCAATTATTTACATTATTAAATTTTCGTTCTTAAATTTATTAATTATTATAGTTATTAAAAAAATATGAATACTTTATGTAACTAAAACAATTTGCAATTCAATTTTACATAATAGGTCCCATATAAAATAAAAATAAAAATAAACTAATTCTAATTAAATGATTTAAATTTTTAATCATTCTAAAATTTTTATTGTGCAATTGTTGCATCATCTACAAAATAAAAAAGAAAATATAACAATTAAGTAAAATTTCATTAATATAATCATCTCATAAGAGCAATTTGTCTCCAAGTTAGAAAAAGAAAACTTTGCAAATGGTAACTTCTTTCCAAATTGCTAATGTTTAGTGGCACTAAATATTCTTAAAAAATTATCAAATAAGAAAATGTATAAAAAATTATCTTAGCTATCCTTGCTCAATTAGAAGTTGAGCATCCATTGTCTATTGGTCTTGGTATAGGAGCTCGTAGCTAGCCTTGGAATAATAAACACATCTGTGAAAGATGTAGTTAGAGTTTTGTATTTCAAGTTTAGTCACTTGGTATGGAATCTTCTCATAGTTGTTCTTTTACTGTTAATTACAAATGTCTCCATCTTTTATTAATGAACTAAGAGTTCTACCAATTGCAAGATCTAACTAAGGTTTCAAAGTTCAATGGATTAGCTAAGTCCAGGAAATTAATATGTTGAATAGATTCTAAAGATCTTCATGAAAACATAACAAAACCAATAATCGAAGTAAAGTCCTATATCTCTAATCCTAATTCATTTCTTTAGTCGTTTAAATAAATTAGAACAAAAGGCATAGAGCATAAAAATTTCAATCATAAAGTCTTTTAAAACTAAGACCCTCACAAGGAATTAAATTTTGGTCATTCATTAACTCAATTGTGTTTTTTAATTACTTTTTTCGATAATTGAAAGCCAATTTGTTAGATCCCTTGATAATTTAACCTAGTTGGTCAATCTAAGATAGATAATCGAGTACTTAATTAAAAAATCATTCAACATAGAAAAAAATAAATAAGAGAATAATAAATCAATTTACTACCTTAACCTTAGCTATTAAGAAATTAGCCACACAAAGATATAATCATAAAACACATTCTTAGTAATGCAATAAATAATTAAGAACAGGAAAAAAAATTAAAGAGTTATGAATATAACCAAATATTATATATCTTGATTGATGTTCCTATTCTTTAAATCTATTCGAATCTAATCTACAAACATTAAAACTAAAAAACTTAATGTCAATGTTGAAAGCTGAGAGAAAAGCCTCCTAAGAACTACAAAAAACTAACTAACAATTCAATCTCTCTCACTTCAAATTTTTTTTAAGACTTGTCACTTGGGGATAAAACGACCCTTGATTACTATGATAAATGGCACCATTCTATACGATCATTTGCATTCTATCTTTAATTTAGCACTAAACCTAGATGTATAAGAGCAATAATGATGTTGTATCCAACCAAAATTTATACACTAACTCCACAATGTAATATAACAGCACTTCATTGTGAGAACAACATCATTCTTTAGCAAAGTTGATACACTATCATATTTAGGGAATAAAACAGTGCTATACAGTATCATTAATGGCATTTGAATCATTTGTTTTTCTTCTACCAAATACTTTAAAATTTATATCTTTTCATAACTTAACTCCTTAAATAGACATGAACCTTAAATATATCTAAAATAACTTTTGAATAAGGTAAATTAACGAATTAACAAGGGTAAAAGAACATTTTTTAACATGGTTAAAAACCTATATATAACCGCTATCATAAAGCTAAAGTTTATAAAATGGCAAGAAGATAAGGAAACTGGTGAAGTAAGAGTTAATAATGCTGTGAGAATAAGTAATTAACTAGGGAATGATAACATAAAGTAGCAACAAGAGAGGAGAGCAAAGAATTCTAGCAATTCATATAATAAAGTAAGAAAGAAGAAGGATGATGAATTAAAGAGAAGGTAGAGACTCTCTCTATCTCTCTCTCTCTCTCTCTCTCTCTCTCTCTCTCTCTCTAAGAAATCCTATGGATAAAAAAATAGCTATTTCATTTGTCTAAAGTGAGATCAATATAGAACTTTTAGTGAATTGGTACTATGTTTTATATAAAATTTGATTTCAATGCAGATTTTCCAACCATACATGTCAACCAAATCCTAATCTAGCAAACATTTAGATTAAGAATGTTGAACCAAGGAGGTTCCAATCATGTGTTTTGAGGATGACAAAACATTATTCTTACTAATGTTTAAGTTTTTGATGCATTTATAAGTTAGGCTAATGTTTAAAGAACTTTGTAGAGCTAAGGTAGAAGAGCTCAAGCTTTGGATGATCAAGGATTAAAGGATAAAGATTGATGATCAAGATTGAAGATCAAAAGAATGAAGATCAAGTTTAGATGAGTTTAGGATAGGGTCTTAAGTTGTAAGTCTTCTTGATCTTAATCAATGCTTGAAAAGGGCTTTCACATTTATATGATACAATTTCATATAGGCATATAAAAGTTAAATTTTAGTTTTAGTGATTAATTGAATTTGGTTATGACATTTGTCAAGTTAGGAATTGAATTAGTATGGAATATAAGCTACATATTGCATAATCAAGTAGGATTGTAATGAATTGTTTTAATGTATCCTTCTTGATGTTTTTAAGTGAATTGAATGATAATTGAATTTATTTATGTGTGTTTGAATCTAGTTGAATTTAGTTATGTTATGAATTTTGGTTTATAGAATGTTTGAAAAGGTTTTAAAGAAGTTTAGGATTGAAAAGTTTCATAGTGAATGTTAATTATTGTACTTTGAATCAATTGTATGTTTTTGTTAATTGAAAAATTATTGATATATGTTTTAAAACTTTTTTGAAGTGTTAATGAATGTTAGGAATTTGTTTGAAAAGATTTAGAATTGATATGAGCAATTTTTCATGTGTTTCAAAAATATGTACAGCGGGTTCGGAGGCTATACAGCAAGCTTTTAAGACCCTTGTATTGGGTTTATTTCCAGAGACCTATATAGCAGGCTTTAGGGCATCGTATACCTCCCCAGAGATCATCGTATTGGTCCTGATAGCATAACGACTAGTTGCTTTTTGGGGATTTTAACGATTTTTTTAACACCCAAACGACTAGTTTTGATTCCTAACGTTTATAACTACTTCTTAACACTATATATATATATAAGTATTCTAAGCCTTTCATAACATTCTTGATGCCATTTTATGAAAGATCAAAGCCTCGAAAGCCATCTTACTTAAGTTTTGATAGTTTTCTTATTGTTATTTATTCAATCTCATTGTTCTTGTTTTAAATCTATCTTTAAAATCTCGAAATCATTGTTTTCTATTATATTAAGTGTTTAAGGGATTTTTTAATCCAAGTTTTACATTTTAGGGTGTTTATTTTGTTAGATTCAAGCTTTCAAAGTCTCAACACCAAAACTATCTCTATCTTGTTTGAACTTCTGTGTTCTTCATTTTTTAACATACAAATCAGTTTCTCCTGCTTCAAAATTATCATTCATGATTTTTTTGAAGTCTTAATAGTGCAAAAAATCTTTTACTTTGATTTTCAAGTACTCAAATCATTTGTTTGAGGTTAAAACCACATAAACTTTAAAATTGCCTAATTTTTAGCATCCGTATTCAATTCAATTTGACATTTAAACTTATTTTGGGTGTTGCACATTTATTGTTTTCAAGTTTTTTAAGGTCTTAAGAGGTTGCTAGTATTTTTTTATTTTTAAGCCATTATATTATTTGTTTGAGCTTAATTTTGCAGATTATCCCAAATCTGTCCAGGTTTGACGTTTTCTACTTTAGTCTTGATTTAATCCATTTATTTGATGCTATAAAATTATATTCGTTGTTAACTGA